>PVJX010027856.1:0-24449 GCA_004027295.1 Dolichotis patagonum
GAGAACAATCTCCAGCCCAGATTGATGTATCCTGCAAAACTCTCTCTAGAAATTAATGGAGAAACAAGATGCTTCCATGACAAAGAGGAACTAGGAGAATTTGTGACCACCAGTCCAACCCTACAAAAAATACTGAAGGACATTCTAGGGAGAGAGAACAAGAATACGAGCATTTCAGGAACAGTGGCAGAGAGGCCTCCAGTGAACGAGACAGACAGTGGAGTGTAAGAGAAAAATAGACTATGAATGGTAGAAAAATAGAATAGCAGAAATGAGGCAGAGAAGATTGGCTATAATCTCTAGTATAGAGGGCCTTGAAATACTAACAGAGAGAAACACAGGCAGAGTAGATCAGGAGATACGGTCCATTGAGATGCTCTATACAGGGAGGCAATGGGACCCAAAACAAGCAGTGTACCCCATGGGAGTGAAAGGGGAGGAATTGTCTAAAAAAGGGAGGCAGAGGATATTGTTAAGGGGGTAACAAGATTTAAAATTTCCATTATTCTCACCACTCTGCTTGGATGGAGTACGTGCTGTTCCAGTTTGTCTACTTACACTAGATTTGAGGACATGGTCAGCTATCCCAAAAATAAAAGGACATATTATGGTAATCATCCCTAATTTTCCTATCAACTTAATCTGAAGCCTTTTATAACTTGTACTGTCTTATTATGACTGATCTTATTTGAATCTGGTTTGTTAGATTGCTACTTTGTATTGACTGACTTTATTTAAATCTGTTATGATTGACAGCATCAAGTCTAAGTATACAGGCCACTACACTGAAGATGACAAGATTCACTAAGATATCCACTTTGGTTTGATTATTACTTGCTTTTGAAGTCTTATAATGTCTCCAATGCTTCGTTTTTATTAATGTTGTTATACACTGCGGAGACATCATGGTAACCACTGTAGATCACCTTGTATTGTGGTTTTGTGTGACTTTTCTGCCTCATGCTTTTCTAGGAATTGTTTTCTTTTATCTTGCTTTGTTTTGTTTTTCCTGCTAATACAGAAATGATAGATATACATGTAGAGACTCATGCATGTGTAGAGCTTATAAACAGTTTGAGAACCAACTATATAACACATGTTGAAATGAACAACTACTTTGAAGAAAAAGAGACACTATAATACCCAGTGCTGATTCCATAATGTCATGATGTGAAGTCCAGCAAAACTATCACTTTTTGTTCAAAGTGATCTTAGCTTGCTTTGCCTTGCTTAAGTTCAACACACATGAAGGTATGGACAGTTGTTTTGAGGAGAATGAGAGACAGTATGACAGCCATTCCTGGCTTCCCTAATGTCTGGTCTTGAAGACCTGAAATGCCCTCCTCGTCCTGCTCAGATCAATTCCATACTAGGTTGTTTCATGTGAATTCCCTGTATGTGACAATATGGACAACTATTTGGAAGGAAACAAGAGTCAATATGATAAGAGAGTGAATATCTCCGATTGTCTAGTTTTGAAATTTTTGTCTCTTACATTGCTTTCTTGTGATCTGCTTTGCTCTGTTTTGTTGTGTTTAATTTTACCCCTTTGATATAATTGCATGTATATTTGAGTGGGTAAGATGGATGACCATATTGCTCTTTTTTTCAGATCGTGGAGCAGAACTGTTAACAGTCTTACTGTTTGAATGCCTACTTTACATGTTTTAACTTTGTAATCTGAACAACTATTTCCAAGAAGTCAGTATGTAATTTGTCAAGTAATAATTTCTTAGGTTTTTTGTTGTTGTTCTTTTTCTTTTTTCCTTGGAATTCTGTTGTTGCTACCCTTTATTCTGTTTTGTTTTTTCTCTTTAAATAAAATAATTTAAAAAAAATAAAGAAACACAGATACATAAGTGGTACCTCAGGTTTAATCCCTACATTATCTGGAGATCCTGAGACAACATCTTGTCTCTAGAATATTTTATGTACCTAGGATGACCATTTTATGTAACAGTAGGGAACTGAAGCTTCATCAGATTTAAGAAACTAGCTACAACAAATACTTACGCATGCTGGCTCACTATTTTAATGCCTGCTTATGTCAGAATCTGTCACATACCAAATTAATGACAAAAACACCAATAAGAAGACCAAGATTTACCATGTATAAATTGGTTTTGGGTAATTTACAACAATCAGGATGACCTGAACCTTAAACAGCACAAACAAAATACATATCCTGTAAGGGTTTTTGGACTAAAGAAACAGAGCAAGTCAATCAAAAGAAAACAGAGATACACTGACAAGAATATGAGAAAGGAGGAGGTGCTTGTACATTAAGTGTTCTAAAGGTCTTAAGTTGTTCAGAGTGAGGGTACAAGACATTTACTGGCATTAGGCTTCTCTTAAATTAAGTATGTATATTAAATTTTCTAGGCCACTCGCAGGCTACAGGACGAGAACAAGAAGCCAGATACTTCCTGTGAATTGGTGTTATGTGCAGGCCACAGGAAGAACAACCAGTCACAAGGCCCTCCCCATGCAGGGGCTCAGAGATAAGAGCCAAGGTTTCTCCACCCCAGTGTAAATGATAGACTGATCTGGAGAAACACAGGCTGAGATGATAGCTATTGAAGTAAAATACAACTTAATGCTTACAGTGTTTAGTGTTCATTGACTTTGCATGCCTAAAGCCAGTAATCTGATCATCAATTTAGAGGATAACAATATGCAGTATAGCATCTATGGGGGATCGCTTTCTGAAGGTAGTAGCCATTGTTAATTCCCTATTATCTTGTTTTTTTTGTTTGTTTGTTTTCCCTATTATCTTGTTTTAAAGTCCTGCATCGTTTTCATTGTTTTGTTTGGTTTGATTCTATTTTGACTTGTTTGATTTTATTATATCTGATGGCATGGGCAGCCATTTCAAAAATAACAAGATATATTATGGTAGCTATTTTGGAGTTACTATTATTTTGTTTTGTAGTCCTGTATTGCATTCATTGTTTTGTTTTTATTGGTTCTATTCTTTTTTTTTTTTATCTTCCAGACAGTAAAAGGCATTATGGTAGCCATTGTTGATTTTCTATTACTTTGTTTTGAAACCTTGTATCACTTACACTGTTTTGCTTTGATTGGCTTTATTCTGCTTGTTTTTATTCTCTTTAAAATAAAAATTTTTTTTAAAAAAGCACAAAGTCCTGAGTTCAATCCCTGGTACCTCCCCCAAAGTCTCCTTAAAATCTTATGTATATAATAGATAATCATACTATTAATCTCTGTTAGTTCATCCAAAGAACAGTTTGTGGCTTTATTGTTTAATCATTTTTTGATGCCTGTATCTTGTTATCTAAGCAACTACTTTGAAGACAACAATATGCAATATAGTAACTGTTGTTAATCTCCTATGATGTTGATTTGAAATTCTGTATCATTGTTTTTAGTCTTGTTTTGTTTTAAAATAAAATTTTTAAAAATCCTAAAAATTTCTAGAATAATCACTTAAGGAAAAGTAGCACAATTAATAACTTCCTAGAAAAAAATGAGATGAAAAATATAATGCAAAAGAAGACATAAAGAAGAAAGGAATAAAGTTCCTTGTGTCTAAAAATTAAATACATTTCAAAAGAACTCATAAAGCAAAGAAAACAAAAAACAACAGAGATAAAAGAAAATGTTACACAGATAAAACATTACACATTAAAACTTGTACGTGAGACAAACTGCTGTTTAACGAAAAATTTAGAAGCTTACACTATTTTTAAAAGGCTGATAATACAATCAACAACTGACATGAGAAACTAGAAGAGATACAAAAAGAATAAACTGTATGAAAGCAGGAGAGAAAAAGTTAAAAATAAAATAAGAGGAGAGGGTGTGGGAGTATAGCCCAGCGGCATGGCACCTGCGTGGCAAGCATAAGGTCCTGAATTTGATTTCCAGTTCCAATAAATAAATGCAGAATTATCTCTGCTGTTAACAGTCAAAGGATTTTTTTGCTCTAGGTATCTCTCATTTAATTTCCCAAGCAAGGATTGGATGCTTCTACCAAACACAGCCTTAAATCAATATGCAGGCTATCTTAAAAGAATAGCTATTTACACAGGTACATATGTATGTGTGTATGGGCCCATAAAAATGTATATATGTGGGGTAAGCTTGGTGGCACACACGGTGAGGACAAGAGAGAAAACGTTTTAAAAAGAAATAGTTCTATGAAAAAGAAATCTTCAAAACTGTCCATTCTTTGGCAAGAATGATTTTAAAAAATCTTAAGAATAAAAAGATCGGGCTGGGGATTTAGCTCAGCGGCATAAGAGCCTCCCTGGCAAGTGCAAGGTCGTGAATTTGATCCCCGGTACCGCAAAAAAAAAAAAAAAAATAAAATAAAAATAAAAAGATCATGTCTATATATGCCATGAAGCTACGAAGAGATAACAGAAGCGTATTATGCATAACAATTTGAAAATAAATATATGAAATGGGAAAGTTCCTAGAAAAAAATAATCTAGCAATATTATCTGTTAATAGAAAAATCTGAAATGGTACCATAACCATTAAAAAATTTAATAGGTATCAGGTAATCATCCCACAGAGAGGTAAACCCAGGTGAAGTTTTACTAATAAGAAATGATCTTTATGCACAATACATAAAACCAGCAAAGAACTGATATTCAGAATATATATAAAACCCTTCCTAAACAGGCATATGCCACAACATAGGAAGTCTAAATGACAAATATATCCTATCTCATTAGTAAACAAGGAAATAAACACTTAAAATCACAATTAGATACCACTTCAAAACCAAAATAAGAATATAAAGTCAATGAGAATATAAATTAAAAATTGTCACATACTGCTTTTGAAAATGGAAATTACACAGCTAGTGAAAAGTAATCTGGCATAATTCATGAAGATGTCCACATAAATACAGTGTTTTTAGCAATACTTTTTTTACCTTAAAACAACTCAGTACCAATCAAAAGTGATAAAAATTACTGAATAAAATTTATAAAACTGAAACCTTTACAGCAGTGAAGTTAAATAAAGCTATAAATATACTATTGAGCAAAAATGCAAAGATTAAAGAATGAGTTCATTACATAAAGCTCAAAATATGCAAGATAAACAAGTATTAGAGTATAAATATGTGGCAGACATTAGTTAGTGTATAAATATGTGGCAGAACTTTTCAAGAAAGGTTAAACACCAAGTTCAGGATTGTGGTTCAGTTTGAGGGGAGATAGGACAGGATCAAGTTACATATTGGGTTTTAGAGATAATGTTAATATTCTGTTTACATACAGCTTTAGAGATAATGTTAATATTCTGTTTACATACCTACATATTT
Source organism: Dolichotis patagonum (assembly GCA_004027295.1). NCBI lineage: Eukaryota > Metazoa > Chordata > Mammalia > Rodentia > Caviidae > Dolichotis > Dolichotis patagonum. Next base: position 5,300 of record PVJX010027856.1, read on the forward strand.
AAAGTAAGTGTTTAGAACTACTTCAATGTGTGGTATTTGAAGTATAATAATTATTTCTTTTATTTCTCACAGTATTAGTGAGCAAAATTCATCTATAAAATATAGATTAAAAAAATTTTCTTTGAAATATAATGAAATACCCTACAACTATAGAACTAAAATCTACCAATAGGAGGAGGAGGAGGAGAATCTATAGGCATGAATAGGTATCTGAGCATCAGCTATCCTGAAAACATATAATTCATAGCAGTAACATAAATATCCTACCTTTATTGGAGAAATATGAGAATGTGAAACAAATCCATGGACATTCTCAATTTCTGACAGGTTCTTCTCTGAGACATGAACCAACTCCGGCCCTATCACCTCATTAGTGATTTGTGGGGAAATGTGCTCTTGAGGAGGAATATCTTCATCCTGATACCGGTATTTCTGTAAAGTAAAGAAAACCACTGAATATGAGGAAGGCCTGAAAAGCAAAATAAATGTAGTTTGAATCATGGTTTGCACAACTAGTCAAATGATATGAACAATATGAAAAGTATATTTTATGATTCACTAGATTGATCTGAGAAAAATCAAGATTCCATATCAAAATCATGCCAATAATTTAATAAAAATCATATGAGTAGTAAAAAAACCCTCGTAGATGAAATGGAAGCCTGATTGTTCATCTCCCATCTACACAAACTTAACTGAACCACCTATCTCTAAAATATGGTTGTTTAAATGAAGTCTGCATGAAAAATCAAATTTACTTAGCTAAAGTAGTCTGTTGTTTTCTTTTTTGGTACTGGGAATCACACTCATGACCTCACACTTGCCAGACAGGCACTGTGCTGCTGAGCTATATTCCTGGCCCAGTCTGGTTTTCTTATTCTATTAACTTGTAAAACAAACAAACAAACAAACAAACAACAAAAACTGGGGGGGTGGGAGCAACAATCATTTTAATCTCTAAATGAAATCAGTTCAGTGGAAATCAGCATTTTTAACCTACAAAATAATTTATCTGACATACATGCACTTCTATTTAATCTACTTCAAAAGATTAATACAGTTTTAAGAAAGTTAAAATCCTCACATCATACATTATAATTATAGGAAATAAAAGAAAATATTAACACATATTCCTCAAAGGCTGGGATGATCTATGCATAAACACAAAATCAAAACATAAAATATAACATTGTCTCCTTCTCGTTACCCCCAAATAAACTCATCCATAAAGCATAGGCACAAATAAGGAACCACAGAAAATCAGCTTTAAAACAATAACCAAAGGATTATTAGCCACCAAAGCTGATCTTAGAACAGTCAATAAACATGAAAGGGTATTTTTAAAAGTCGTATGTGCCAGTAAGTTAAGTTTAGAGGGGAAAAAAATGTGTAACTTGATTAATCAGCAATAAAATTACACTATTAGCACTCAAATATGGCATAAATCATCACATTTGTGGTAAAGGTATCTTTCTAGTAGGCAGTTGGGCAATATGATTTAAAAGCCCCGAAAATGTTTTTACTCCTTGATTCAGTAAAATTCCACTTCTAGGAACTTATCTTAGAGACAACATCGGTGAAAAACATAAATATTAGTTTTGTATAGAAAAAAGCATATACTTCTAAAAAATACGGACTGCTAGAAGTTACCATACATCTTCTTGTATTATTTAAACATCATCGTTCTTTGAAATGGTACAAATCCATAGAAAACTACAATCTGATTTACTGTGGCTAACCTACTTAAGATTATGTAAGAAATCTGTTTTTATATGTAAATCTCAGTAACTATCTTAATAGCAGATATGATATAAAGAAGGAAATTTCAGTATCACTGAAACTTTACAGGTACTCTACAACTTTGTATGTTATTTCTGCGAAAGATACATGCATGAAGACACTTGCTATGGTGTAATTTGGAAAAAAGAAAACTGGAACAAACTACAATACATATAGAAATTGAACAGAAACATATAGAAATTGGACAGAAATCGATAAAGGGTAAAAACACAAATTATTGAATAAAAAATATGTCTGAATACTACATACATTATATAGATCTATGTTTATATAAATAAAATTATATATAAATATACAAATATACAGTTTGAACATTTTTTAAACAAAGCAAGTTTCAAATATCTTTAAATCTGTAAGTTTTCCTTTGATCTCTACTTTTATTTCTTATAATTAATGAAACACAGACACTGGACTTGTAAGGTTCTCAGTAAAATCACTACCTACTTCAATGTGGTCTTTTGGCTCCTATTATTTCCTGCAAATTGGCAGGGGGGTGCAATAGTTTGATTATTTGCAAATTCAATTCTCTTACTACACTAGAGGTGGTGCTATGTTTTTTTGATTGGGAAGCACAGAATATCTGATTATCTCTTTTAGGGATGTTAGCAGCTCTTGACATTCAAAGGCTCAATCCATTCATTTGAGTGTTGCTAAATGGTGACAATCTAACCTTTTTCACTAATCAGATGGAACAGATGTATAAAGGTATACTTCACCTACATTTGGTTATCTGGTTCACACAGCAGTAACAACACTTGCATTTGTCCCTTTCTTGACGTGTTTTCAAGACAGACAAAAACCTGGCTTCCTATCATACTCCTAAGGTGAACTCTTGCTATACATGTATTTTTTTTTTTTTTCAGTGCAATCCCTATAAAAATTTCACCTGGATCTCCCCAACCCAAAATGAGTAAGTTGATCTTAAATATTCATATGGAATTGCATAGAACACAGAACAGTCAAGATAAATCTTGAAAAAGAAGAGTAGACTTTTAAACTTACTATAAAGGTACATTAATCAAGACTGTAGTACTGGCAACATAAGGACAGGTATACACATTTGTGGTAAAGGTTTCTTTCCAGTAGGTGGTTGGTTGGGCAATATCATTCAAAAGCCCTAAAAAATGTTTTTACTCCTTGATGAAAAAAATTAATAGTGGCACAGAATTAAGAGTCCAGGAAATAGATCCCTCTATTTATGATCTACTGATTTTTGACACATACCAATATAATTCACTGAGGGAAAGAACAATCTTCTTGGCAAATGATGGTAGGACAATTGAATGCAAAAATAAAAATAATAATAATAATAATAAAAGAAATCAGACTCCTTCTTTACATCATGTACAAAAATTAATATAAAATGGATCAAGAACAAAATATAAGAGCCAAAGATACAAAACTCTTGGGATAAAACTAAATATGACACTCTGTGGCCCTGGATTAGGCAGTATTTCAGATGTGACTTCTTGAACATCAACATTCAAGAAAAATAGATAAATTGGTATTCATCAAAATGAAAAAAACTTCATCAAAAGACACTATCAAGAAAGTGAAGAGATACACAATGGGAGAATATATTCACAAATAATATATTTGATAAAAGTATAGTATCCGGAATACATAAGAAACTTACACAGTAACAATAAAAAACAGCTAAGTGTGGTATAATATACCTTTGAGGCAGGAGGACTGCTTTGAGTTTGAGACCAGCCCGATCTATATAGTTAGACCCTTCTCAAAAAATCAAAACTAAAGCCAAAACCAAAAAAGAATAGAACATCCACAAAACAAAATAAGACAACAAACAAATTTTAAAACAGCCTGAGGATCTAAACAGACATTGTCTGAAAGATATACAAATGACCAGTAAGTTTATGAAAAGACATTCAATACCATCAGTCTTGTTCAACAGAAATACAAACCAAAACCACAATGATACATTACTTTACATTCAAATGGAATGACTATAATTTAAAAAAAAGACTGACAAAGAATATGTGTGAACCTCATATATGGGGACAGGAATGTAAAGTGTTGGGAAAACAGTCTGACAGTTCCTCAAAAGGTTACAAAGAGCTACCACATGATGTGGCTATCGTACTCCTAGGTAGATATAAGAAAATTGAAAATAGAATATCCATACAAAAACAGCTAGATCCAAGCCTCTCTCCGTAAGCCAGCACCATTTGTGGATTAGGGGAGAGAGAACAATAGCTGCATCAGTAAACAATTCCAGACTGGAAACCAGTGCCTTGCTTGGGCCGTGGGAGGACTGGAAATGGCCAGACCTCAGCCCCTTCCGGTGCACGGGCTGGCCAAAAAGAAGTACCTTCCCATGCTTTGTAAGCAACTGGCTTATCCAGAGAAACACAGGCTGTGATAATAGCTATCAAGATGAAGTACAATTGGATGTCTGTGGTGCTCTGGTGTTTTACTAACACTGCAGGTCCATGGCCAGTGGTCTAATCATAGGTTCAGCGGATATCCGTACACAGTGTGGCATCTAGGGGGAGAATTTCCTTCTGAGGGTTGCAGCCATTGTTGTCTCCCTATGGTCTTGTTTTGAGGTCCTATATTGTTTCCACTGTTTTGTTGGGTCAGGTTTTATTCTTTCTTTTGTTTGATTATGTTAAATCTAATGGCTGGAGAAGCTATTTCAAGGATAGCAAGATATATTATGGTAGCAATTTTGGATTTACTATCAGCTTGTTTGAATTTCTTTACTGCATTCATTGTCTTGTTTTTATTGTTTCTATTCTATTCTGTTCTGTTTGATTTTTACTATGTCCAAAGTTATCTGCAGCTATTTTGAAGACATCAAAAGGGATTATGGTAACTGTTGATTTCATAATGTTTTGAAGTCCTGTATCTCTTATACTGATTTGTTTTGATTTGTTTCATTCTGTTTTAAAACAAAAAAAAAAGAAAAAAGCCATACAAAACCTTGTGTATAATGTTCACAAAAACTTGTGTATAATGTTCATAGCACCAAAGCAAAAATAACCAATGTCCATCAATTTGTGAACAATTAAAACATGGTAAGTCTAAAAAATTGAGTATTATCCAACCATGAATAAGAATGAACTGCAGGGGGCTGGGGATTTAGCTCAGCGGCATAAGCGCCTGCCTTGCAAGCAGGCAGTCGTGAGTTCGATCCCTGGTACCGATTAAAAAAAAAAAAAAAACTTTACCAAGAATGAACTGCAGTAGAAAAAATGTTCTGTATCATATACTGTTCCATGTGTGTAACTCCACTATATTTTACTATTTTCAAAAAAGAATGAGTAGCATAAATTAGTGATGAGGTTTAAAGTGAATTTCGAAAACAATACCAATCCAGAACCCAATTTCAACTAAACTTAAAGCGCTTGATGATTACTGTCCAAGTTTATACATGCAAGGAATAAATACAACTTAGATGCTCATATAAGTGTTTTAAATGTTTGTTAAAATTCAGGAATAAATGCCAGTATAAAAATGAAAGGACATGAACAAAGATGGACACACACACACACACACACACACACACAAATTAGGAGAAGAAATTAAAATAAAAAACAAAAATTAGAAGTAGAAAAAGTTACAAAACGGGAGGGAGAAGTTGAAACAATTACATGAAACTATGATAAATGTAAGATGAAAAGTATTTAGTAGTGATCATAACAAATGTAAATGTGTCTACATTTAATTTCTATCAAGTTACTGCAGTTTTCTTCAATTGTTGTAGCTTTTAAATGGTTTTTTTTTAATCTGTAAGCCTTTATGTTGTCAATGTTACTGCAGTTCATTTTCTCCTGAGTTGCAGTGCGAGTGAAGCCCCTCCCCCAAGAAGACTGGACACTAAGATTCTCAACTGTTATACTGAGAAGGTTGAAAAGGGGTATAAAACACCAAAACACAACCAAACCCAATGACACATCACTGGGAGACATCATCTAACAGATCTCCACAACAGTGACAAAGTTTTTCTACCATAAGTGATCTTCAATCTTTACCACGAAAGCAATGAAAACATGAGAAAACAAGGCAACAAGATATCTCCAAAAACTGTTAACTCCCCAGAAGCTGATCTCATGGAAACTGAAGAACCCCCAAAACCAGCATGTTTGAACGATCAAAGAAGAAACATATAACAAATTCCTAAGATATTCAGTGAGCTTAAAGAGAATTTAAACATTAATGATTTAGTAACACAGAGAGCTTAAAGGTCAAAAAAACAATAAGCTCATTGAGTTGAACAAAAGATATGAATGATTATTTTGGTAAACAATCAAAAATTATGAAAATAAATCAAGCAGAAATCCAAGGTATAAAAAATTCAATTAAGCAAAGGTAACAAGTTCAACCAATGTGAAAAAAGTGTCAGAACTTGAAGAGATGGTTGACATAGTAGATTATGTATGTACTCAATGATAGTCTTAAAATGAGACAGAGTGGGGAAATTCAATACTCTACTCTGACAATTAGATCAAACAGATTAAAAAATTAACAAAAGATTTTCAATATAGATTTCTATATTCTACAGAATTAGCTCTCAAAGTTGACAGGGAAAGAAAAAAATTTCTATGACAAGTTTATGACTACTAAACCAGCACTGCAGAAGCTACTTAAGGGAGACAAGAGACATGGAGGCCATCAGCACAAACAGCTCAAAGGAAAGTATACACCTAACAGGGAGAATAGTTAAATGAAAGGGCAAAAAAGGAATCAGCACTGGAAAACCAATGCAATTACAGGATTCAGTAAATACCTTACAATGATAATTTTCAACATCAATAGTCTTAATTCTCCAGTCAAAAGACGGACTGGTTCAAGAAACAAAATGGAACCATATATTGTTTACAGGAGACACACTTCATCCAAGAATGCTGAGGAAGTTCACAAACTAAAGGTAAAAGGATGGAAAATGATATGAAAGAAAGCAGGAGTAGCTATGCTATTTTGAGACACAACAGACTTCAAATCAAAGCTGATCAGAAGAAAGAGGGCTACCTCATAGTGATAAAGCAAACAATTCAACAAGATGATATAACAACTGTAAATATCTATGCACTCAGTGTCTGGACATAAAAGGACTGACAGACATCAGTCCAATCATAATGCGGAAATTTAATATCTTACTCTCACAATTAGGTCAACCACACAAAAAATGACCAAAGAAACAGCAAAGTTAGATAACACTATTGAACAAAGGGACATTACAGATACCTACAGTGTTTTATCCAAAAACAATAGAACAACTATTTTTAGCAGCAGCACACAGAAAACAGAGTACTTTAAGGCCAAAAGAATTGAAACAATCCTTTATATATTAACACAGTAGGATGAAGAGAAAATCAGCAGCAAAAGAAACCACAGGAATTATAAACACATGAAGACTGAATAACACATTATTAAACAGATTGTAGAAGAAATTAAGAAACAAAAAAGTTTCTACAATCAAATGACAACAGAAGCACAACATACCAAAACATATGGAACACAATGAAAGTACTTCTAAGGAAGTTTTGAATGTACACATTAAAAGAATTCAGTGAGCACAAATAATAAGAATGCATCTCAAAGTCTTAGAAAAACGAGAGCAATCCTCCAAGATTAAAAGAAATGAAATTATAAAGATCAAAGGAGAAATTAGTGAAATTGAGATTAAAAAAATACAATCACTGAGAATCAAAGTAGTTCTTTGAAAGAATAAGATTGATAAACTTTTAACCAAATTTACCCACCAAAAGGAAAGAAAAAACCCATTACCAATGCAATTAGAAATGAGAAAGGCACCACTGAAGTGACACCACTAAAATACGGTGCATTTTAAGAAATTACTTTAAAAACTTACATTCCAATAAATTAGAGAACCTAGAAGAAATGGAGAAATTTCAAAAAAACATAAGAATTACAAAAATTCAACCAAGATAAAACTCCAAGTAGACTAAATAAAAGGCAACAAAATGTAGGTAGTAATAAAAACCCTACCAACAAAGAAAACCCAGGACCAAATGGATTCACAACAGAATTCTACCAGAGCTTTAGGAAGAGTTAAAGCCAATACTCTTCAAATCTTCAATGAAAGTGAAAGGGAAGGAGTACTGTCAAACTATTTCCTGGAAGCTAGCATTAATTACCCTGGTATCAAAACTAGTCAAAGAAAAAAAAAAAAGCCCCATTGACCAATCTTGTTAATAAACTGATGCAAAAATCCTCAACGAAGTATTGGCAAACAATGAAACAAATCATCAAAAAGATCACATATGATGATCAAGGATGGTTCAACATATGCAAACTAGGAGGTTTAATGTATCACACAAACAGATGAAAGGACAAGAATCACACCATCTCAATAGTTGCAGAAAGTCTTTGACAAACTCCAAAACCTATGAATGACAAAAGAAACCAGGAAACATGCAAATGTGGACATTAAGCAAAACACATGTGAATAATTAATGAGTCACAAAAGAAATCAGTTCCTAAAAGCAAATAGTGCCAGTACACTATATGAGAACTTACGATATAATGAAAGCATTTATAGCTGTAAATGCTCACATGAGAAAAATAGAAGCCTAAATAAATAACAATCCATATCTAATACTAGAATAAGAAAATTATAAGCACATGGCAGAAATTAATGAAATTGAGACCAAAAAAAAAAAAAAAAAAAAAAAAAAAAAAAAAAAAAAAAAAAAAAAATTTTTTTTTTTTTTTTTTTTTTTTTGGTACCAGGGATTGAACTCACGACGGGAGCTTGCCAGGCAGGTGCTTATGCCGCTGAGCTAAATCCCCAACAAGAACTGCCTTTTTAAAGAATAAACAAAATAGACAAATCCTAACTCAATCTTACCATAAGTGGGAAAGAGACCCCTATCAACGCAGTAGAAATGAAAAAAGTGAAATCAATGCATACCATTGAAATTCAGGATTCTATTCTTAGTAACTACTTTGAAAACCTTTATTTTAATAAATTGGAGAATCCAGAAAGATTTCTAAACACATACGAATTACCAAAACTGAACAAAGAAAGATATAAAAACCTTAACAAGTCAATAAAAGGCAATGAAATTAAGGTAGCAATTTTTTAAAAAATGACAAAACCCAACAAAACAAACAAACAAACAAACAACAAAACAACCTATTAACTTGAAAGAAAAAAAAAAAAAGTCCAGAACCCAATGGATTCACCAGTGAATTCTAAAGAATTTCAGGAAAGATCTAATGTTAATACTCCTCAAAATCTTTAATGAAACTGAAAGGGAAGATGTACTGCCACTCATTCCTGGAAGCTTCATTACCTTGATATCAAAACCAGACCACAAGTCAGCTAAAAAAAGAACTATAGACTAATCTCCTTAATAAATATAGATGCAAAAATCCTCAACAAGATACTGGCAAAGAGAATGTAAGAAATCATTTTTTTAAAGATCGCACTTCCTAACCAAGTTGGCTTCATCCTAGGGATGCAAGAATGGGTCAATTAATTACATAAACAGAAGCAGAAGGACAAAAATCACATAGTAATCTCCACAGACACATAAAAAGGCCTTTGACAAAATCCAACATCTTTTCATGATAAAAACCCTGAAGAAAATAGATACAGAACAACTTTATCTCAATCTGATAAGGGCCAGTGTGTAAGTGCCTGTTTGGCAAACGTGAGGTCATGAATTCGATCCCTGGTACCAATAAAAAAAAAAAATCTGATAAAAGCCATTTATTGTTGGAGACCACTATGAAGCAGCTCTGAGCAGGATTTAAAATTAACTAATTGGCTTTCTATGTTTATCTGTGAGTCTGTCCTAGGCCTAGGCCCCTTGCCTGGTGACAGGAGCTGATTCATAGTAAGTGAACCTCTACGAATCACTGGTCCTGACTGAGGCCTGTAGTGGCTTATGAGGCCAGAGATACCTCAAAGGGCAAGAGAAGGCCACAGCTGCGGACACTTTGGCTCAAACATCAATTAAGTAGCTAAAGGCTGCAGCTGTAGGAATTATTCCTACAGTCTCACTCCTACTATGTCTTCATGATAAGACAGTTCTACTAAATCGACATTATTAGGGCTGGGGATTTAGCTCAGCAGCATAAGCACCTGCCTTGCAAGCGCATGGTTGTGAGTTCGACCCCCGGTACCCATTTAAAAAAAAAAAATTGACATGATTCATTACTTGGAGACTTCCTTGAAGTGACTCCCAAGGTCCTGCTCATTGCCTGTGCTTTCATCAGTTTCCCTGCCCTTTGTTGTTGGACCTAATAAAAGTGGGCGGTCCAGAGATGTCTTTGTCTTAGCCCCCAGAGTTTCAACTACTAAGTGTCTTTTGTCAGACTTCTTGGGAGGGGGGGATCTGCTATATAGAGGATCGTGTCATTTGCAAATAATGGTAATTTGGCATTTTCCTCCCCTATACATGTCCTTTTCTATTTTTCTTGTTTAATTGGTTTTGCTAGTGTTTCAAGAACCATGTTGAACGGGAGAATTGATAATGGACATCTTTTTTTTGTTCTTGATTTTAGAGGGAAAGCTATACATCCACCCCCCATTTAATATGACACTGGTAATAAGTTTGCCATGTATGGCTTTTATTAGATTGGGATATGGTCCTTTTGTGTGTATTTTCTTCAACTGTTATCATGAAAGATAATTGTTATCACGAAAAGATGCTGAATCTTGTCAAAGGCTTTTTTTTTTTAATCTTCTGAGATGTGTGATTTTTGTCTTTCTGTTTATGTGCTGGATTTTACCTACTTATTTGCAAATGTCAGACCATCCTTGCAACCCTAGCATGAAGCCTATTTGGTCATACTGTATGATCTTTTTGATGATTAACTGCTTTCTGTTTGCCAATATTTTTGAAGATAGTTCTACCTATATCTATTAAAGAGATTAGTCTATCTGGTTGAATCTTTGTCTGGTTTCTTTCTTCTTCTTTTTTTTTTGGGTACCTGGGATTGAACTCACAACCTTGTGCTTGCCAAGCAGGCACTAAGGCCACTGAGCTAAATCCCAGGCGCCTTTGTCTGGTTTCTCAATCAGAACAATGTTAGCTTCCAGGAATGACTTTGAGAATACACTATTTGGACCCTTAAATTTCAGTAACGAACTTGAGGGATGTTTATGTTAGATCTTCCCTGAAGTTCTTGTAGAATTTAGCAGTGAACCCAGCTGGATCTGGGCTGTTTTTGGTTGGTAAGATTGTTTTACAGCTTCTGTATCATTGCCTGGAAATGTGACAATAGGTACTGAATGGGAGGAGTTTGTGCCTGGGACAGAGAGGGAAAAAGGGATACTTTCCAACCTTATATACCTTTGGAAGTTTTAGCCATCTAAATATATTATTCAAAATAAGCTCAAAAACTAAAAAGAAAATGGATTGATAAAATTATCTTTATTTCTAGAAGAGACTATTATACAGCTAGAAAATCCAGAATCTAATGAAAAATCAAGAGAATGTAGTATGTTAACTGATTTTAGATCATTAGTATAAATTGTATTTTTGTAATTAAATAATACATTAAAATACATATGATTTGAGCCAACATTTAATGATGCTGATAATCTGTATAAGGATTAATCTTACTTTATCTGCCAATTGTATCTGGATCTCTGAACCACTAACCCTAGAATCCACTATTGGACATTCTATTATTCCAACTGAGTCCCTTTAGTCTTCATATTGCCTCTCTGGTACACCCTACTACCTATTCAACCATGTAAGCGACTGCTAATGCAGAAACTAGACACTATGACCAGATACATTTGTCAGCCTGCTTGTTTGATGTTTATTAAATTCATCATTCCTAGGTAAATATGCAATGTAAATATAGGTAAAAGTCTTTTTTAAAAGTACACATGAGCTGAGTGTGGTGGTACATTCTTATGGTCTTAGCACTTTGAAAGGCTGATACAGGAGAATCAAAAGTTCAAGCCCACTCAGGCAACATAGCAAGATCTCCTAGAAATAATAATAATAATGGTGATGATGATAATAATAATAATAATAAAATGGGCTGGGGAAGAGAACCAGAATTCACCAAGAAGCAAGCCTTCCCTGCAAGTCACTATGTGCAAGTCACTGCTACCCCAGGGACAGACAGGCCCCAGTCCCTTCCGGCATATGGGCTGGCAAACAAGAAGAGCCAACCCCCCAGCCCCCATAACTGATCAGCTGTTATGGAGAAACAGAGGCTGAATGATAGCTATTCAGGTGAAATGCAATCTAATGATTGTGGTGTTTGACTGACTTTGCAAGTACAGGGCCGGTGAGATCATCTATTCAGAGAATAATGGTAAGCAGTGTCGCATCTATTTGGGATCTCTTTCTGAAAGCGGTAGCCACTGTTAATTCCCTGTTACGCTGTTTTTCAGTCCTGTATCATCTATCTTTCTACCTACCTTCCTTCCTTCCTTCCTTCCTTCCTTCCTTCCTTCTCTCTCTCTCTCTTTTCTTGCTTTCTTGCTTTCTACCAGGGATCAAACTCATGACCTCACACCTGCCAGGCAGGCGCTTAAGCTACTGAGCTAAATCCCTGGCTTCCTTTTCATTGTTTTGTTGGGTTGAGGTTTATTCTGTTTTGTTTTGTTTTGTTATATTTGATGGCATGGGCAGCTATTTCAAAGATAGCAAGATATAGTATGGTAGCCATTTTGTCTTGTTCTGAAGTCCTTTACTACATTCATTGTTTTGTTTTTATTGGTTCTATTCTGTTTCATTTGATTTTTACTATGAAGATATCTGCAGCTATTTTGAAGACAACAAGAGGCATTATGGTAACCATTGTTGATTTTGTATTGTTTTGAAGGCCTGTGTCGCACTGGTTTGTTTTGATTGGCTTTGTTCTGTTTTGTTTGGTTTTATTTTCTTTAAAATTAAATTTTAAAAAAACACAAGCTGGGGATGTGGCTTAGTGCAAAAGCTCTGGATTCAATCTCAGCATTGGAAGGAAAAAAGCTTAGGACTGTTTAAAGCAAAAATTACATCAGATTTGCAGGGTTTATAATCTGTATATACATTTAATGCATATGATGAAATACATATGAGAATGATACCATAAAGGTGACAGGAAGCAAGGGCTAGTAGCTATAGACTTTCACAATTGCAAGGCATCTACATTTTATGTGAAGTTGTACAGTATTAATATTAAAAGGCTGTGACAAGTTAAGGATTTATATATTAATATTTAGAAAACTAGGAAAAATAATGCTAACAGGCATACAGCTAAGAAGTCAATAATTAAAAGAGAATATTCAAATATATAAAAATACTCAGAGATTCCTAACAATGAAAAAGGAGAACAAAGAAACAAGAAAAGGAACAAAGAGCAAGTCTTTTAAAGGACAATTTAAGCTAGTCATATTGATAACGGTATTAAATATACATGACTTAACCATTGTAATTAAAAGGTAGAATTTACCAAAATAAATTTAAAAACCAAGAGATGTATTATATAAGTATGGACAATGAAAGCACACGAATGGAAAAAAAAACTATCATTCAGAATCCTATGAAAGCTGATGGTTCTATTAGACAGCATTTGTCTCAACACAAAGAGATTTTAAAATGATAAAATTAATTCACTAGGATATAACAACTGTAGATGTGTGCAATGTTAACAAATGCTTAAAATACATTTATATGAACAACACAAAATAAAAAGGAGAAACAATGTCACAATCTTACCAAGAGGTATTAACTCTGATTAACAATTGATAGAAATAACCAAATCTCAACAAAGAGAGATGACCTGAACACACTACCAATCATCTTGATACTTACTGTATTACTCAACAACTGAAGAAAAACCATTATTTTGAGTGCAAATAACACATGTGTCAATGCAGACGTTAGATCACAAAGCAATCATAAATTCAGAAGAACTGAAATAATAAGACTATATTCTCTGCCCACAACAGAATCAACTTAGAAACAAAAGATAACCAGCAAAACTCATAGTAGTAATATACTTTAGTACATATATATATATGATGATTTGCTCTATATAGCTCATAGCTAATTATTGTTGAAGATACAGGCATACATAAAGGTGAAATAAAATAGATGAGGCAAAAAGAAAAGGAAAAAACAAAAGAAAACAAAAAAACTCCACCATCACTAGATTGATCATTCTAATTGTGTTGATAAATTAAAATGAAGTGTTATGCAATTATGAATCAAACATGAATTTCATCTCTATTTCAAAATTAAGAACCATTAAGTTTGCAAGTAAGAAACCAGAACCTATTTAATGTCTAATCAGTATTACCAAATGGGTAAATATTGCATGGTAATGTATGAAAGGTTAGAGAGTAGTCAGTTATATTCCAAGGACACTGCACACTTTGCATATAGATATCTTCACACTAATGTGTAGCATACATGTGACAGACTAATACTCTATTAAAAAAGGAGATATTGATATAGACTACAACTAGATGAGTCTCAAAATAACCTGAAAGAAGTCAGATTTAAAAAAACAACATATATTGTGATTGCACAAAATTCTAAAAAATTCAAACTAATCTAAATTGACAGAAAAATCAAGCCAGTAGTGGTCTAATCTAATGGGAAAGAGAATAAAGAAAAAAGAGAGACTGAAAATTTTGAGGAAGCTTTTGGGAATGAGGAATATATTTACTATCATGATTATATAGACAATTTCACATTTGCGCATGTATGTCAAAATTTAGGAAATTGTACAGTTTCCATATGTGCAGTTTATTATATATGTCAATTAAATTTCAGTAAAGCTGATTTTTAAAAATGGGTTTCCTGTATTTAGATTCTAATCAAATTTTCTAAGCTTTTTCATTATTCTTTTTCTTTTGTAAAATACTTACAAAACAATTCAAAATGTATAAAGCGAAAAAAACAACTATAAAAAATAAAAATAGCAATGGGTAGTTAGTAATTTTCCAGGTATACTGAGGGTTAATGACTGAGCTAACAAAAATGATAACTGTAGTCTATATTGTAGATAATAAAGGCTTATGAAAATAATGAAATAAAATAATTTATAAAAATAATATCTTAGATTTCAAATTTGTGAAATATGTCAAAAATGCATTGTTTTATTCTCTAAAATTAGTTGGGGATTTTTTTTCTTTTTAAGTTCTCAGTGGTCTGTGCATCACATTTTTCAATGGTTATGAATTTCAAGAGAAGACTTCTTTCATGTGTTAAACTCCAGTGAACGCCAAGGTTTACTTAAAATGGATTCATTCAAAGCAAACAAAACCAAACCTGGACTGTCAGAAGAAACCCACTCCTGGATCCTAAGTCCAGGAAAATCATAGGGAAGCTGCTTTATTCCTTACCGTCAAACAAAAACTATGTTTCTACTTCCTTAAGACAAACAAGCAATCAGGAATTACAACTTCTGCTGCTTAGCATGTTTTTATGGCAACAGATCCCAACTGATGAACAGATTACATTTCTAAAATTGGTACTTTTTATTCATTTTGAAAAACTTAAAAATATAAATTATGACTAGATTCTCAGAGTTTATTCACAAAAAGCCACTTAATACATTACTGTCTTTCTCCTACCTTCAATTACCATATACATACTTAAGAGTATTTCTTTATCTCTGATAGCAATAAGTAACCATAGGCTGGTCAAACTGAGAAGCAGGCACTACACATCTACCTCCTTAATCTAAAAATTCAGATAATTTTTAAATTGAATATTCTTAAATCACAGCACTCCTAATTCTTCATTTGGTAATATCCACTGATGATGGGGTATATTCAAATCATAAGCGTGCTCACTCAACTTTATAACATGTTTTCCAAAAATGTGATATATCATGAAAGTCTATAGTCAAAACTTTCTTCACGTGCTTATAGAATCGGGAAGTCTTGCCTCTTCCTTTATTAGTAAGACATTGGTTTGGGGCTGAATTGTCCCTCCCCAATTTATATACTTAAGTTCTAATGTCTACAAATGTGGAGATGAGGGCCGACAAAGAGGTAATTATATTAAATGAGGTCATTAGGGTGTGATAATTCAATCTGACTGGTTTTCTTCAAAGTAGAAGTTTGGACACATGAGATACACATCAAGGGCATGGACACATACGCAAAAAAAATCATGTGGTGAAATAGGCAAGAAGGTAGGTATCTGAAAACTAAGAAGAAAGAACGCAGGGGAAAACCCTGTTGGGGATACCTTAATCTTCCAGCTACCAGAAGAGTGAGAAAAATAAATTTGTTTTTATAGCCACCTAATCTGTGGAATTTTGTTATAGCAGCACTAATAAATAAAGACTTTAAAAAGTAACTACATGCCTATTATTCCAGCTCTAGGGCAGTTGAGATAGGGCAGGAGGACCACCTCGAGTTCAAAACCAGCCTAAACTACAACGCAAGACTGTCAAAAACAAAACAAAACACCAATTACTACCTGTGCATTGTTTTAACATGAACTTTTTATTCCCTACTGACTAAATTTATAAACAGATGGGCTATGGAGGAAAAAAGATACAAGTGGAAATATTACTAGAATGTACACTCAGTAGGATTTTCTCTGTTCCTGGTATATACATAATGCACGACACTCAATAAATTACTGAGTGAATCAGCAAATGCACAAATGAGCCAATCAATGGCTATGATTTTAAGTAACTAGAAACATATCCTGTTAACTTTTTGAAATTACTTCACTTTTTTCAAAGTTATATAATCAAACAAGTGGTATTTGTTTTAAAATAAAACATTCTCTTAAAAGTTAATGCCAAGGCGAGGCATAGCGGTGCACACCTGTATTCCCAGCACTCAGGAGGCTGAGAAAGGGGGAACGATATGAGTTTGAGGCCAGCTGTGGCTATACAGTGAGTTTGAGGCCAGCCTGAATTACATAGCAAGACCCTGTCTAAAAAAAAAAAAAAGTTAACATCAGAATTACCATTTCTAAAAAGAAACTTTCATATAATGTATAAAAATATGTAAACGTGTAAGTTCACTGTTAAAAATACATTCCAAAGAAACAGGTTTTTCAAATAAATAAACAAAGAAGATATCACAATTATTTCTAAATGGGAACATATTATAGGGCCAATGTTTTCCGCACAGTACTAAGAGAGAGTATTTCTCAATATGTGAAAGAATTCTTTTATCTTACTTTAAGCAGTTTAACACAACCTCTGAAAGTCTGAGAAACTCAGACTTCTAGAATCACTGAATACTTTTTTCCTTTGAAGAAACTATATGGAAAAAAATTTCAAAATTAAATGATTAACTAAAAAATTGACAACAGAGCCATGAAAAAAGCACCTTTCATTTTAGAATCAGACAGACAGTAAACAAAGGTTGTGCTTTAACATTGAAAGGCACTTAATTTTACTGTTAAAATGTATGGCTACTGGTCATTATCTGTTACACTGAAATCTATTTTGAAAGTCTTTTTCAGTTTTTTAGTCATTTATTTTAACTGACATAGTGAAATATAAAAATTGTACATATTAACAGGTACAGTGTAATGCCCTGTTATATGGATGCACTGTGTAATGTTTAAATTGGGTTAAACAAACTTAACTCTTACAACATATCATTTCTTTACAGTGAAAACATTTACTTAGAATTCTTTTTCTAGCTTTCTGAAGTATATGGTACACAATTATGATCTACAGTCACCTACAATGCAAGAGCACAGGAGATTTTCTTACTCCTAACTAAAAATACTCATGGACCAATCCTTTCCCCATTGGATTTTCCTCACACATAATAAAATAAAAATAAATAAAAATAAAATAATGGAACAAGACAAGGACATTTAAGCTGAGCATTTATATTCAACATATTATTAGATATTCAAGCCACAAGAACCAGGCAAGAAAAAGAAATACAGGGCATCAAAACCGGAAAATTGGAAATCAAATGTCACTGTTTGCAGATGACACTTTCATATACATAAAAACTTCAGACTGCACCAAAAATCTATCTTAAAAATCTACAAGAACAAATTCAGCTAGAACAAATTCAGCAAAACTGCAAGACACAAAAATCAACATGAAAATTAGAAATGCTGCTATATGCTGATAGTAAATTACCTGAAACAGAAATCAAGAAAGCAATTCCATTTATAGTAAGTACAAATAAAAGACATAGGGGTACATTTAACCAGAGAGGTGGAAGACCTCTAAACTACAAAATATTGATGAAGAAAATCAGAGAGCATCAAAAAATGTAAAGACATGCACATTCACGTAAATATAATACTGTAAAATGTCTATATTACGCAAAGTGATATACAATTCAATACAAGCCCTATAAAATACCAATGAGATATTTCACAGAACTAGAAAAAATAATCCTAAAATTAAGAACCACAAACTATCTTGAGTAGCAGAAGCAATTTTTAGCAAGAAAAGAACAAAACAGGAAGCATTACACCACCTGGCATCAAAATATGCACTAAACTGTAATAATAAAATACCACAGTATAGAGTAAATACAGGTATGTAGAAGGAACAGGGGGCCTAAGCCTCAACCCATGCATCTGCACTAATTCATTTTTGACAAAGCTGCGAAGAACACACATTAGAGAAAGGACAACCTTTTCAATAAAGGGTGCTGGAAAACTAGATATTCTCATGCAGAGGAAAGAAACTAAAGCCTTATCTTTTCACTATTTACAAAAATAAACTAAAAGATGGATTAATAACTTCAATGTAATACTTAAAACATAACAACTAAAAAGAAATTAAGAGAAATTCTTCAGGATGTTGGAATTGGTGAATATTATCTCCCCTTCTTTTTTTGTCATAGTAAAGATCAAACCGATGGGCACTCTTTAGATGAAAATAGCACATAAAACAAAAGCAAAAATATGCAAATGAAATTACATCACACTAAAAAGCTTCTGCCCAGTAAGAGGTAACAATTAGCAGAGTGAAGACAACCTAAAGAATGGGAGAAAATACTGGTGAACTACATATTTGACAAGAACTTAGTAGCCAAAATATGTGAGGAACTCCAAAAACTCAACAGGCAAGCAAAAAAAAAAAAAAAAAAAAAAAAAAAAAAAAAAAAAAAAAAAAAAAAAAAAAAAAAAAAAACTCAGACAAAAAAAACCAAAATAGGCTGGAACTTAGGGCGCCGAGCCAACCAGTAAGCAGCCTGCCGCCCTGGAGAGTGACTGTGGTGTGGGGAGCCACGGCCACCCCAGGGCGGGGAAACCAGAAGCAAGAGCGTCTCCTGAGATCCGCGCCATGCTGGAACTTAGGGCACCAAGCCAACCAGTAAGCAGCCTGCCGCCCCGGAGAGTGACTGTGGTGTGGGGAGCCGCGGCCACCCCAGGGCAGGGAAACCAGAAGCAAGAGCGTCTCCTGAGATCCGTGCCATGCTGGAACTTAGGGCGCCGAGCCA
>PVJX010027857.1:0-24447 GCA_004027295.1 Dolichotis patagonum
TGTCTGGGTGTAGTTTTATTTTGGTTATGGCTGTTTGGAGTTCTATATGCTTCACTTATCCAGATGTCTGTTTCTCTTCTCATGTTTGGGAAGTTTTCAGCTATTACTTCTGTAAATATCCTCTTGATATCATTTGGGCTGTCCCCTTGTTTTTCATTTATCCCTATTAATCTTATGTTATTTTTCTTTGCATCATCTTTCAGGTGTTGAATTGTTATTTCCTGATTCTTTGTTATTTTTAAAAAATCTTGTCTTTCCTGCTCACTGGCTGCAATCTTATCTTCGAGGTCTGAAATTCTGTCTTCACTTTCATTGAGGTGGTTTTTACAGCTTTCAATAGAATTTTCATTTCCTGTATATCTCTTTGAATCTGCTTTATGCATTCTGTTTGTTTCTTATATTGTTCTTTCAGGGATTCTATCTGTTTGCTTTGTTCTTCTAACTTTTTAGCTGTGTTTTCACTAGATGCGTTCCCTATTTCTTTCACTGTTTTCATCAATTCTTCTTTTACCTGGGCAAGTATTTCTGGTTTCAATTTCTCCATAGCTTTCCCTAGTTGCATATTTATTTCATTTGATATCATTTCAGACATTTCAGGTGTATGGCTTCTTTTTTCTTCTATGTACACAGCGTCTAAGCTTTGTTGGGGAGGGCTAGGGCTTTGAGCCTGCCTTTTGGTCTTTCCTTTTGTCATTTTTCTATATTTCCTTACTTTGCGTGGTGTTCCAATGCTTTCTCTGCTTATGTGGCAAATTACCTGTTACACCCTCAGTTCCTGGAGGGGCAGTGGCTCCCCCACAGGCTCTTGGCTTCCTCACAGGGTCCTAACTCCCCTCTGTGGGCTCCTGGCTCCCTAAGTTGTCAGGCAAATGCTGGGTGTGGCCACCCCCGGAGCCTGTGGAATCTCAGGCAGGCCAGGCCACCTTGCTTTGTCCCAGGCAGGTCTCCAGGAGGTTCCCTGCGAGTGAAGGGCCTACAGGTCCCAAAGAGTCAGGCCAGAATGTTGGTTTCTGAAAAGTTCCCGGTCCCATACAGACCTGGCCAAGATGCCAGTCTCCACAATATTCCCAATCCAAACATCCCCGTCCACTCTGCGGGTCCGAGAGTTTCGGGTCCCAAAGAGACAGGCCGAGATGCTGCTTTCTGGGAGACTTACTGGGGGTGAAGGGCGGGGCTATGGGCCCAGACAGACCCAGCCTAGATGCTGATCTCCAGGCAGTTCCCTACGGATGAAGGGCGTGCTTACCAGTCCCAAAGATTCGCGCTGAGATGCAGGTCTGCGCAGACTTTCGATCCAAACAGCCCAGGCCACTCTACATGTCCAAGAGTTTCGGGTCCCAAAGAGCAGGACATATAATTTTAAGAGATGTGCCAAGTCCCCTCATCTGCATTGCAGAGTCTCACAAGGGCTCCAGTTTCCAATCAAGAGGAAGAAGCAGGCACACGGAACCGCCCGCCAGCTGCCAAGAGGTTTTGGAGCTCGGAATGTGGAGATCAGGGCACCTGTCTTCTGTGTGAGGATCGCCATCACCAAGAATGACTCAGTCTCATATTCTTTGGAATTATTAGAATCATTTGCTATTGATTGTTTTTTGCTTCTTTCAGGGACAGTTATATTCCATCAGCTTATTTGCATCCAGATTTAAATATGCTCTTGTTTGTTCCATTTTTTATGATTATACTATAGTCACACTTTTTTTTTTATGTCAGTGCACTAGTTCTACATTCAAAGATTTTATTTAACTGGTTGGTGCTAATTTACATTAATTTCAAAAAATATTCAGCTGATGATTTTAATGGATAAAAATAATTTGTCAATCATGGAAATAAAGCTATGACCCCATATTTTCCAGAAACAAGTTTCTTGTCTTCTGTTCAATGTTAGAGATTTCAATGAGTTATTTACACTGAGGTCTAAGTGCCTTCATAACTAACTGAACACATTGTACAAAATCTGATGTTTTTAAAAATGGCCACCATGATTGTAGATCTGAAACATACTTTTAGTTGTTACTTACCTTCCACATGTGTTTTTCCATGTGATAATTTGGTACTTTTTAAAACTTCATCCTGTATCTCTCTCTCTCATTCTGGAAATAACATTTAAAGTTATATCTCCTTGCTTTTCTTACTTAGAATGTTTATATATTGGAATCCATAATGTACTGGCACTCTTCTAATCCAAAAACTGCATTAGCAAACTTTCTATCAGTCCTCTAAACTTGTGGAACGAGCATTACATATCAATCAAAACAGGCTAACTCTGGTTAAATATATGATTTAAAATGGCAAATACTCATTTTTCACTCCTACTTTATGATCACAATCAGTTGTCAGCAGCAATGGAATCTCTGTTAAAGAAATATGAAAAATCTGGGTAGCAGGGCAAGTGCCATAAAGAAAAAAAAAATCACTCAGCCCACATGTGACAAACGTCACTTTTCTCTTCAATTTATTGGTTAGAATTGGTTTCATGTTCCACTCAATCACAAAGGCATCATAATATCCAGTTACGCCATGGACCTGAAATCAGAGAATTGTATAGCAGTGGACAGTACTAAAGTTGCTAGAGTAAAAAGACTTTTGCCATCTGTGACAGGGATGCTTTGGGAGGAGCGTCACTGAGCCACAGGTGACATGTGATAAGCAATAAGGAGAAAAGCGTGCAGTGAACTCCTTCTCTAATGGTTCCATTGCTAATCTTCAGAAAAAATATTCTAAACAGTGTGTGTGTGTGTGTGTGTGTGTGTGTGATAAGCAACATGACAGTACATTCTTCAAGGCAAGAGACTCTGAACACCAAAAGATAAGTGGTTAACATTTTACTAGAGGAAAACAGCCTATCCATGCAAACTAGGTTAATGAATCTAGGAGAAAAAAGTAAATCATAGGAAACAGCAATTTTCCTACAGTGAGATTCTTTATGTTTGTCACAGACAAGACAAAGTAGGTATCCTAGTCTATAGACTTTTCCACCACTCCATAACCTACACGAATTTTTTCTGTCTTGGTTTTGGGTGCATATTTTCTCCCAAACTTAAGGCAGTTGAAATGAGTAATGACTATTTTCAAAGCACTTGAATATTTGTCTTATAAAGTCTACATGGCAGACTCCAGTGTAAGATTATTTTTGTCTTACTTATGTTTTTAGGAGTCATGTATATATGAACTGAATTTTTAAAAAAGGCAATTTCTTAAAAGCTAGGAGGGGTAGACTTCTAAAATCCTCCTAAAAATGTAACTATATCAATGTTGCAAAGCCTGTACAAAAGATTTAGTGTCAATCAGTTGTGTTTTAATGTGCTAGACTTCTGCTTGACGTTGAAATAATGAATTTTTTTCTCCAAGTTCTTAATTATAGGAGATTAAGCCTTACAACTTCACAGGATGTTCTCAGTTTTTATGATTCTTATTATTCCTGCAACACACTAGTACTTTTTTCTTTCAAGTGAAAATTGATCTTTTTTTCTGAGTCATAATGATTTTGTTGTATGCTAGTATTAACAACCAATAAAAGAATAAGTTGTAAGGAAGGAGAAAACACTTACAAACACTCCTTTTGGCTTTTTCTCTGTGACAAAATATTTATTGTCATACTTAAACACCAATAGGTATATCATTTCCCTCCAGGTTTTCTGATAACATTGTATGTAACTTTAATTCAACCTAAAAGTATGAAATTTCATAAAGGATCTAGAAATGCATGCTCAATTTGTCACTCTGTCACAAGAGGTGAATCTTGTGAAGTAGACAGGAAAATAACAGCTATTGAAGCAAAAATAAACATGACATCATCTATCCAAACTACAAATGACTGTCACTTAGCTGGTCACTTGCTATTTATTTCTCTGATTACCTTTCAAGAAATTTACATTACCTGCACACCATACACAAAGTTAAACAATGAAATGGTTTTCTTAGCAACATGAAATGAAATCTTCACATCACATTTAAAATATGCTTTATAATTATATTTGAATAAAAGATAAAAATATTGGAATTTGACTTTTGAACCCCTTACATTGTCATCTAGTATATCTTCTTTAAACTTCTTTGCCTTTATAAGAAAATTAAATTAAGTATCTTATGTACATATATAAATTTTTTTCAGAATATAACCTATTTAAGAAAGATGGTTATGAAATGCCTCTCTTTGCCTCCTCATTTCTCATCTCCTTCTTCTCTTTCATGTAAAGCAAAAATAATGTTATATAAATACTTACATTTATGTATCCTTCTACATAAATCTTTAGATTAATAGAAAATATATCATTTGAAAAAAATACAATTTTGACACATTCCTGGCATCATGTATTTCTCTTTCAAAAACACCACATGCAACATCCTGAAAATTAACTGTTATCCTTGAAATATCTTTTTTTAGAAGATGTACATTATCTTAGGGAGATAATTTATATCTCCCTAATCTCATACCAGTAATAAGTGTGATAATTCGATTGCTATTCCAAAAATTGTTATAGTAGTATATTGTTCCTACAAAAATGCTATAGTCAACTTTCTTACATGTCTATCTTTATGTTTTTGTTTTAATGGATTACATTTCTCAATTTGAGTTTGGAGAGCCCAAGGTAAAATAATTTGAAATTTTAATATATTTCTTCTAACTTTTTTTTTTTATACCAGGGATTGGACTCATAACTTCTCACTTGCCGGGCAGGCACTTACACCACTGAGCTAAATTCCCATCCCTCCCACTTGATTTTTAAAATAGTAATAATTTTTACTCAGTGAGAATACTGTATGAGAATATCTCAATACTACACTGTCAATTGTCAAAAACAATTTGTGTCTTCAATATTCTCTAACCTGTTGGGTATAAAACTCTTACATTACCTGAACTGGCACAGAGCTTACTCATGGTGAATTCACCTCTTTTAGAAATTTGAATACCACTTGAATATGCTCGTCTCATCATGTCCTCTTTAACATTCTGATCATTTGTATATTGTCTGGCTGTCATTTCCTTGACCATTTCTAGAGTAAGATGATCTTAGAAACCAAGATTCTATTCTGCAATCTAGATGGATCCCATTTGCTAGGCTTTGGATATGATTTGAAAGTGTGCTCCAAAGGTTTATGGCTGGGAAGCTTGCTTCTCAGTATGGTAATACAGAGGTGGTGGAACCGTTCAAGTGGGGTCATGAGGTAATTGGGAATGTGCCCTTGCCAAGAATCAATATTTTTCTCACAGCTCCTTTGTTAGTTGCTTGAAGGCTGGTTGTGATCAAATGAGCAACTGTAAGTCATGAAGTTTGCAGTGTTGCTGTCTGCTGGCTTCCTCTAGTATACTGTACCACCACAATGCCATCACCAGGGGATGATGTAGTCAGAAGTACTTCAAATCAGTGGGGTCATTTGTTCTTGGAATTATTGGCTCCATAACTGTGAGCAAAAGAAGCTTTCATTTTTTCCATGTTACTCAGCTTCCAGTATTTTGTTGTAGTACCATAAAATAATCCAATATGCTATCTGCATAGTCCATAGATGTCACAAGCTATGTGGGAATTGATTTATATTTTTCTCTGCTTCATCTTATTTTTGTAACTATTTATAATCTGGAAAATCTTTTGATCTACACTTGGGTCAAACTATTTAACAAAACTGATGCTTGCCTCCTACTGAACTGACATCAGTTTTTCATATATTGCATTTTTCTACACATTGTCATCTAACACTGCACATTGTATTGTGTTGGCTGTGCTTTGGTCATCTACCATAAGGCCAGTAAAAATAGGGTAACATTTGCAATGTAGCATTTTTTTGTTTTAAATTGTTTTCTTAGAGATTAAAAGTCATTACTTTGCCATAGTAATAGTGAATATAGTACAAGGTGCATGGGAATATTATTTTAAACATCTAAAATCAGTAAAGAATTTATATCACTGAGGCACTGGCTCAGTGTTGCAACAATACATAGTGGCATAAATGTCATTAAGAACCTTAGTTTAATTCCTACATGTTTTACTGTTAAAATGCATCTCTAAGTTGTAAAACTTATATTACACCTGGTGAGTAATATCTTCTGTAAATTTTTTATTGTTAGGAACATATAACAATAATTGACAATATACATTAATATTGTAAGAAATGAAATGATCAATTTACTTTTTGAATTTTTTTCTGAAAGGTTTCTAGAATCTTTCAGGTTTCCTAGGCATTCACATAGAAATTATTTAAATAATAGTGAAGGAGATAAATTGGCTTCTTATTTGTTTATCCTACTTGTTTGGTGTTTTATAATGCATATTTTAGAATTTCTAAGACAGTGTTGAACAAGTTTCTGTTGGCAACTGGGCCTAGTTTATAACTTTAATTGAAATATTTCTAACATTTCCACATTTAAACATTTATTTATAATTTAAAATATTTGTAGAATTTGCTTCTCTTATTTCTCTTTAGTATTTTATGCAGAAGTGACTAAATATAATCAGGTGTCTGCTTTACATCTTAATAAGCTTTGCTTTTTTCCCCTCTATATGTTGATGCTATTGATTATATAAACTGATATATTTGTATCAAAATAACTTGTTCAATTATGAAACTAAACTTATTGGAAGAGTGTATTAATCTTTTATGTAAATAATTTATATTGCCAACATTTTATTCAGAGTTTTTGCATCTATTTTCATAAGTGATATCTAAATAATTTATTCTTATATTTTGTGATATACCATGAACATATGTGTTGAAATAGTTTTACTGAATCTATGTTACCCAGTATCATCCCAGTAATCACTGACATGAGGACATCTGAAACTCATTGACTGTATATGCTTGATGCTGCTGTAGAATTTAACTTCAGGAACACTGTACTCAAAGACATAGTAATGCACCTTACCTTAACTTCAGTAATACAACATCCTCAAAGTGTTTAGTGACAAACCAACAAATGAAATGCATATTATCATCAATTATTTTATTGCTACCTCAGGAAAAAACCGTTTAGGTATTTTATGCCTTTACAGTGCTGGAGTGCCACCTCAAATCTCTGACATTTTTACTGCCAAGGTGGAGTCCTACTAGTGGAAGGAAGACTTATCCCTGTTCTAGCACCATAGTTTCAGTTCTGACTGAAAAATTACTGACCTCTCCTAGGGTTAAGATTTTCCCTCATTATAAATACATTACTTTCTGAAATTAAGATTTGATAAGTAATTAAAGAGAAAGAACCAAAGGGCCAAGCAGTAGACAGGAGAAATGAAGGATTAAGTTAATAAAGACTGGTAAAAAATTATTCCTTAGGACTTGTTTCTCTTTACACTTGTATTTCCTAGCACTCTTTATAACTGCTGCTAAGGAAATACTTCAGATATTCCACACAGAAAAAATGTCATGATAAGGAAAGTTCTAACATGTCCATCCCCATATTTAGTCTGTTAGGATTTGTTTTAAAGCTAGTCAAACACACACACACACACACACACACATAATAATATTATATATATTCACCAAAAGTTGTAAATTATAATGCGTTCACTTAATAATTTCAATACATAACTTACTCTAACATAGAATCCAAAATGTATGCTATTATTAATCCTTTTTTAAACTTTGCTTTCTTTTTAATCTTTGAACAAGTAAGTTGGTTGACTGCAGAAGTCCGTAGGAAATCATATGTCAGCTTTTTCAGATAAGTATTTGTAAAATTGTCAAGGAAATGTGAGTAGCGAATTGTGCTGCATCAAGAAAGTAAAAATCTAGAAAGTGTACAGACAAAAGAAATGTCTATGCAGAGCACTTCATGCTTTCTAAAAAAACTTTTCACCTCAAAATGAGTGATCAGACAGAATAGAAGTAAAATCAAGCTACTGGTAAAACAGGAAACAAAAATATAGCCACTTTTCTTATTCCTTTAGTTGAGACAAAATTGTCAAACAAAAGCTATGATTCTTCTTCCGTCAGCGAGCTAATTCTTTGATCTTTAAGGTTATAGTTCCCTACAGGTTAATAGATATTTTTGACAACAGAAGAAGCTGAAATTGATTGAAGAACTTCATCATGTCAAAGCATTTTTTTTCCCACAAAGAAAGCATTTGTCACTATTTCAGTCATTCCTTATTAAAAGAAATCTTTATAAACAGCTGAATTAAATCCATGAATGATGGCTAGCAACTGGCCACTTTGGTAACAGCAGGATTGTAAGGTAATCATTTCAGTTATCAAAATGTCTGATTTTTTTTCACTTTTTAGAATGAATTGCCTGACTTGTCAGACTTTCCACATAGTTTGCAGACAAATGTCAGTAATGATTTTATTCCTAGTACTTTCTATGTATAGAATTATCTCAGAGTACACATTGCTACAGGAAACAATATAAGGCTATAATTGAGCAGGGTTTCATGCTATTTTTTTTTCCTTTTAAGGCACTGTTTCAAGTAATATTCAAAAGGCATTTTCAGGCGTTCTGGTCAAGATCTGAACCATGTCTCATGGTGATAGAAGCAATACAGGGCTGTTGATTTTAGTGCTGACTTATCTTCAAATACATTGATCTTCACAATGATGAATATATCGTCTTCATGTATAAGGAAGCTAATGGAATCTATGAGAATTGGGTGTATAGCTCAGTGGCGCAGCCCTGGCCTATGATGATGAGGACGTGGAATTGATCCCAGAATCATAAACCAAAACAAAGCTAAAATATATTTTCCATCTCAAAAAAACTAGTTGGGGGTTTCTTCTTCCTCCAAAAAGATAGCAATACATAAGCAACATAGGAGTTTGTATAATTTTTATTGTTTTAACTGGATGTGTTTTCCTACTGATAAGATTTTTAAACATCTAAGAATACTGTAAAATAGCCTTTAGAAATGGTCTTGTCATAATTTTGCACCTTTTCACCTGAATTAAACACAAAATTTTTATACAGGTAGATAACTGTTTAAAAAATGAGTGGGCTCTAACATGAATATTATAGTACTTTAGATTATTTCAATTGCCCTTTAACACCCAGAACATATCTGGCTGTCACAGCACCTAGAAAAAAAATTGAAATATTTGTGTGATATTAGAGAAAAACTATGATGGGAAGGGATGAGCCATCCAGAATATTCTAGAAGTCAAGATGAATAAATCCTTAAATAATGCATGAATTATATAAAGAAGACAAAATATTGAAAACAGTGTAAAGATATTTTATAAGAAAGTTGGTATATTAAAAAATGAGAGACAAAATGAGGAAAAATAAAGAATAAAGAGAAGCAGCTAGGATTCTAATCTAACGTGGCCCCAGATCCTCGTGAGTTTGGAAAGTTACTGGGTTATAGAGGTGATACTGCAGGCTTGATGATGGGAGGGAGATCTGATTAGAACAGGCAGATCCTGGGGCCGTGGCCCCAGCTCTGCCTCCCTCCCTCTGCTTCCTTTCCACCTGCAGGGAGTAGTCTCCCACATCATGCCCTCCTGTCTTGGAGCCCCAAACCAGAACTCACTGAAAGGTGGGCCAAGATAAACTTTTTTATTAAATTGTGGGAGATGAGTATTTTGTCCCAGCAAGGAAGAAAATGATTAAGAAACATGGAGAAAGAAAGAAGGAAGAGAGAGAGAGAGAGAGAGAGAGAGAGAGGAGAAGAAAGAAAGAAGAAGAAAGAAAGAAGAAAGAAAGAAAGAAAGAAAGAAAGAAAGAAAGAAAGAAAGAAAGAAAGAAAGAAAAGAGAAGAGAAGAGAAAAGAAAAGAAAAAAGAAAAAAAGAAAAGAAAAAAAAGAAAAGAAAAGAAAAGAAAAGAAAAGAAGAAAGGAGAAAACTAAGGCAAACACATTGTGATCTGATCTGAAGTTGGGAGTCCATTTGTTTAATAGTCAAGGTACAGCAATTTTAAGTTTATCAGATGCAAAGAAACAGAGCCTCCCTCAGAAGTGGAGGGAACCAAGCTTTGCTCTGCTGGAGGGCTCAGAGGAGCAACATACATCAAAGTCTGAGCAAGCTAGTGTAGGAAGTTACTTTTATACTGCGTATCAGTCAAGGCTGGGGTCTTTTGTGAGCAAGTGGAACTTTACAGAGATCAGAACAAACTGGAAACAAAACAGGCCAGGTAAAGCTTGTACCTGGTACATCTTGTGGATAGCGAGCCAATTTACAGAAGCAGAGGTTAACATTGCATACTGTTTACACACGGGTCTTCAAACATTTTGAACACAAAGTTTTTCTACAGTCATGATTGTCACCCTTGAGAATTTATCAATTGGAGATCAACATACTGTAGAAAAAATTTTTTTTCTCTTAAAATTGCTACTCTAGCCATCTACTCAAAAGGCGAAACATAATACTCAATAGCACTGAAAGGGACAGCACATTTCTGTCTTTGATGTGCTCTAACACACAACCATTCTGGTCACCACTTCATCTTTTATTCTGCTCATCCACATAGTCTATTGCTGCTACCAAAACGCTGGCATGGAATTGTGTGATGTCAAACTTTCACCATTTTCTCATCATTTTGTATTGAATATTAACCTCTGCTTCTTGAAACATTTCGTTTGGACTTCAGTTTATGATTCTGGAACATCAAATTTTCCCTTAAAAAGTGATACCTTGGCAGATTAGTTTAAAAAATTAACCCTTTCCAGGTCTCAAAACCTTCCACCAATATTTGTTCCATCCATGAAAAATAAATCTACAGTTCCAAATTGAAGTCTTCAGAAAAGAATATCAAAGGATGTTATAATCTAGTACTAAGTACACTAAATGAGACTAAAGATATTAAAGTTAGGGATCAAAGTCACATGAAATGATAAGGTCAAATGATGTAAAAGGATAAGTTAGAAACATAAAATTTCTGGGAATAAGGTGGAGCATGTAGAATAAAATTAAAGGTTCTTCATATAAGATCAATAACAATGAAGAGATTTATCAGAATAAAGATTTTAATGAGTACACAAGACCCAGGGTAGAATAAAAGAGGATACAAGGAAAGAAGAGAATATTTCTTCACAGGCAATACAAATGAATTTTATCACTTTCTAGATCAGTATTGTACTTCAATTAAAATATATAAAGATGAACAGTAAGAAAATTATAAACAAAAATTTGGGAATAACAAACTTGACAGAATGCTGTGAATGTAATATTAGGAAAGATGTAACAGTGCTATTGACTTAGTCCTAGTTTACTGACACTGAGGATTTCGGGGTTTTCATCATCTATTAGCAACACAATGACACTTATAGAATAATTTAAATTTAATAACTATATAACAATTTTAAAATAAAAGAGATAAAGGCATAAATGAAAAGAAGTGAAGCATTTCTAACAGAAATTTCAGTAGATGTTTACTCTAGCCTTTTTCTCATGAATGTTCCAAAACATTTAAATAGTAGCTTAATTATGTACAATTTAACTAAAATAAATATATTTAGCACCAACTGATGAATAATAACTTTTACATAACTTGCTTTTGTAAATATCTTATGATAAAATAGTAATTTATAAAAGTTATATATCATTTAAGAAGACTATTGCACATTTTAAGAATGTAGAATATACTCAAATAAATCTTGGAAAGCAAATTATGCCATTAAATGGAACTATGAATACATTAAAAGTTTTTTACATGAAATTACCATTAGGTTCAGATGCCAGATGAATGAGGAAAACAGAACTTGATGAAGAAATATACAATTGAAAAAAAGAACAGAAAAAGCTTATTAAAACACTAAATACAGCCTAGAATGATACTTCCCTGCCAAAGCTAAGGTTGCATGTGATGGCAGGATATAACAAAGAATAAATTATTATGAATTAAATATTAACAGTAAAGGTTTTAAAAGTAATCATTACATGATGTTAGGAGAACATAAATGTTTGGCAACAGGAACAATGCACACTTTCTAGAGAAGTAATCTACCAAACTCACTGCAAAACTAGAAACAAATATTGTTTCACAGATATTCTTGAGGTTCATGTTTAAATTATTCCAAAATTCTAACGTATCAGGAGCGGGGCATTGGAAAAGCCCTTGGATCTTGGGAGAAGCTGCACTATCGGTGGGTTAATCCATTGATGAGTCCACCGCAGTCTGTACTCTCAGGAGTTGAAGCCTGGTGGTGAATGGTAGCTCAGTGGGCCACGACCCGGAAGAGCATATTCTTGTCCCAGTTCCTCCCACTGCAATATACTTTCTACTTGCTACAGGTTGAGCAGTTTTCCTGTGCCATGCCCTTGCACCTTATTTTTTCTGTATTGGATCTGGGGAACCACAGAATAAAACCACTGAAACTATGAGCAAATTAAATCTCTCTTATAGTTACAGACAGATATCAGGTATCTTGTACCAAGAATAGAAAAGTGACTAATACAGATACTAAATAGTCAAATCAGTATTTAAAATTCAACCTCAAAATATAGTAATCACCAGGGTCATTATGCAATCATTGCCGATCTGTAATTGTATGAACTGACATTTGCTAAATGTGACATGAGAATTCAGTGCTGAAAATGTGAGCTTCAATATGGACTAAGGTATGAGCTATGCAATAAAAAACTCCATTTAGAATAGATCAAAACTGTCATCTCACTTATATCATAGAACACATAAAAATTTTTTACATGAATTCTTGATTTAAATTTAAGTCACTGTCAATAGTAAATAGGTATCATATATGTGATTTTTATACTCATGGTGTAAAATATTTCCAAAACAAACACAAAAGTAGTATTAGTAAATAAGAAAAATAATTAAACTACTTTGTAACTACTGGCTGCATGTCAGAATATTAATTTTCTAACTTGTTTGGAAAAGCTGACAAGCATTGGTCTTACAGAATTAGAGTAGAGGACACTCATTAGAGGCTATGAGGCCTCTAATGGATAGTGTAGAGGGATGGGTGGTGTAGGGGAATGCTGGATAACTGGTAACAATAAACTGGAAGAAGGAGTTAGCTCTAGTGTTCTGTAACTCTAGGATGACAAGAGTCTACAACAGTTCACTATACAAAAATTCAAAAGAATTAGAAGAGAAGGATCCAAAAGTTCACAGAGCAGAGAACTAGAAAATGCTTGTGGAAAGGAAAATGCTAATTACGCTGATTCAGTCATTACAGATTGTATACATGATTTGACTTATAATCCTAAACTCCATTACTACATATAGATATTATTTTTCAAAGAGAAAATTATTAAAATATTTTCTGAAAAAGATATGCAGAGTAAAAATGAAATCCACATCATGGATTTATTTCCATAACATGACATAAAAGGATGAAAAACGGAACTAGAATGTGTCATTTACATATTCCAATTCCCAAAATGAATGTAAAGGTTGCGTATTCCAAACATATATTAATATGATCTTACCTCTTTTATTCATAGCATTAATTGTTGAATTTAACTTCCTGGGTTAATTTATGATAATTTTGTTTCACTATAAAGACCTATCAATTGTGAAATCCTTGTCATTCTCGTATAGTCTAAATATACACCCACGATTGTTTTAAAACTTTGATCTAGGTGGATTTTTTTATATAAAAAGTAAGATTTACAGATTAATTTTATTTTCCAGCTGGCTAGCCAGTTATCCTAAGTACATTCATTGAATAATTAATTTTATTAATCTGAAAATTTTTATTATGTATTATTTAGCTTCTATACTCAAAAATCTATATTTTAACATAATTGTAAATATGCCACTTTTTATTTCATTGCTCATAACAAAATTGAAGTTATTTTATGCAAAAAAAATTTTTAAATGTTGAACTTAGCTTGAAAAACACTTAACTATAAATCATTATAATCAATGCACTGCAATCAATGCAATATAATAAATTCTGCACCACTGGTATCCTCCTGCCTCTTATAGTTTACCCCTAGATGTCCCAATAAGCCTCATGTTATCATAGGTGGGAAATTTTGGAGAGGGCTGGATTTAGTGCATGTGAATGCAGATTAAGCATGTTGTGCCAGGATTAAGGGTATGTGATATTAGATCAGTCCACTAATTGCTTTGTCATAGCTCTAGGTATGAGTAAAAGGAAGCCCCCACACCTTTGTGTGGTGTGGGTGGCACCACACAAAAAGCCCACAGTTTGGTTGTGAAAACAGAGAGAGGCTGGCTGCTGCTTCCTGCTTGCTCTCTCCTTCTGCCTGGCACACCATGAACAATTTCTCCTCTGTAATTTCCCTCTGACATGCCACACTGCCTTGTGACAAGCAAGCGATGGACTAAAACTGCCGCTACAAAGTATAAATCAGGATAAGCCTTTTTTCTTTTAACTTTGAGGATCAGATATTTTTGTCTCAGCAACATAGAAAGTAGCTTAGACACTGCACTTTGAAACCCTTCATTGTATGTAAACTGTTCTGATAGTGAGACATAAATATCTACTGTTGAAAAGGAAATGATAGACTTGCGACAAATATGGTAGGAATTTTACAATTACTTTTGGGGATTTTTTTTTTT
Source organism: Dolichotis patagonum (assembly GCA_004027295.1). Lineage (NCBI taxonomy): Eukaryota > Metazoa > Chordata > Mammalia > Rodentia > Caviidae > Dolichotis > Dolichotis patagonum. Next base: position 14,415 of record PVJX010027857.1, read on the forward strand.
TGGTCTTGAATCTAAGCAGAATATCAAGCTTCACTGGCACCATCAATATAGCCTCTTCATTCTCCTGTATGTCTTTTTATCTGATACCTGACAATCTTCTGGAGCTCATTTCAGAGAATGCCCGTGGCAAACCTAGCCAAGCTGTGCTTTCACCAGGATAAAAAGGTACTTTATATTTTGTCTTCTTTCTGCATAAAAAAATCTTCTTTTCCTTCTTAAGATCATTGTTTTGGAATAAATCTCCTGTAATTTAAATAGTAAAAGTAATAAAGATTTTATAGTATGCATAAGTAAATAGATTGGAGATGTATTGTAATTGAAACTTTCTTTATAAATACAATTTGATTTTCATTAAGGAAATATTGTAAGCACCACACTGAACATTCAGGAAATGTTATTTCTTATCACAGAATGCTGCTTGTTCTGCAGATGTGATCTGAGCAAAAAGGAATCATGAGGGAATAGCTCATAGATGACAGTTTGCCTTCTCAGACTTGATTGATTTTGATCCTGAACTTGAGAACAGTATTGTTGGATTTCTAAAAAAAGTTTACTTCTGGTTTTATATAACTCTTAAGTGTCTCCCTTTAACACTCAGGAAATTATTGCTTTTTGTTTCCACTAGAGTCTTTATTTCAATTTTGAGCTATAATACTTTTAAAAACTTTTGACAAGCAACCCTAAAATCTTAACTATTCATGTGGGTATTCGTTGTATTTCCATGGAATCAGCTTTGCAAGAAACCTTTTGAAAGAATATTTTAACATGAAATGGTCTATCTTTTCATTACCAATGAGTTGTTGATACTGCTGCTCATTCAACTTACCATCAAAGATACAAAGGCAGAAAAAAAATCAGAATTGTCTTTCATGTTTTTTCCTTAGCTTTATTATTCAATTTTTGTAATGACAAAGAATCATGTCTACAACATCTACACAATAATATATTTTAAATGGCAAGTCATATCTACAAGGCTGTATTTCAGTGAATAAAACAAAAACAATATTTAAAGTGATGTTCTCTAGAACCATCATGAAACCAGATCCATTTCAACAGATCATATTTTCAATTTTACCTGTTTATATTCTGTTACGAATGTCACTCAAAGCCAAAAATGTGATTTTATTTTAAAGTATCACTAAGAATTAAGATAAATAAGGAATCTTGGCTTGCTCTAGCATAAATTCATAGTACTTTAATAATGTCTTTCAATCATTTTAAAATTCATTTTGCTTTGCTGTTACAGATGGCTTACTCTGACCCAGAGATACTCTACCAGGGACCAAATTGGGTACCTTAATAAACTTGTTTTAGAAAAGTCATTGAACTCCCCAATTTATATAAAATCATTTCCCTTTATTCAATATCAATATTAGTTCATGACCATTCTTTTATTTGTTACCAACTCTTAGGAATTCATTTCCCTTTGAAAACTGCTTCCTTTATCTTTGTTAGCTTGAGTTGATTTAAAATACATTCCTGAATGTGTGGTAAACAACATGTTAATTTCTTCATAATCACTATGGTTTGCTATGCTTAGGAGACAAAACACAACACAAAATATCTCACACTTTTGAAGAATATCTTCTGCTTCAAATATTTACCATAATGCAGAAATACTCTCAAAGATATACCCAAAAAGTTTCTAACCAGTTATCTGGGTAATTTGTTGAATAGTTGACACATAAAATTAAGCATCACAACATGGAAAAAAGAAAAATGTTCAGGGACTCCAAGACTTCAAGAATAACACGAAAGTTAGTTTCCTGGCTTTGCTTCATGCCCTTTGTACATCCTAGAAGAAATGTTAGGGAGGTCTGTATTCTAGAATGATCAAAAAGCACAGCAATGTATGTAGACTTCCAACACAAACACACACACACACACACACAGACATCCAGCACAAATCTTATTTTTAGTCAAAAAAAAAAAGAAGTAAAACACAATAGAAAATCATACACAAACAGAATTTTCATTCCCATGTGTTTTCAGTGACTTTGATCATAGAAAAGGTTTTCATACCTTCCATGACCCAGAATCAGGAGTTAGCATGCAGATTCATGCACCTCTTAGTACAGGTCAGATTTAGAGACGGGCAGGACTTCCATTTGTTACTCACCAAAAGCAACCAGCTGCGGAATTCCCCGTTAGAGATGTTGCCATGACACTGAGTGCACAGGGATATTGATTTTTACTGTCTCGCTCATAGGTTTATATGTTTGTTATGGCAGCGCTCACCTTTTTCTTGTTCTTGAATCACTAGCTTCCTCAACAAATATATTAAACAATATGCAATTCTGGAAGACAGGAGTCTGGATGGCTCTACTAAATTCTGGTCTAAGAATCTCATAAATCAGAAACAAAAGCATCCAAATGGTGCTGTTATATTGATGCTAGAAAAGATTCTACTTTTTTTCTGTGGTCCACAAATATTACATCTTGACCTTTAAAAGCCATCACAGATATTTGGAATCCTTTGTTTGCTTTGACTCACACATGTTCCTTTTTGCTACCAGCTAAAAAACATATCTTTGCTTTTAGCTGGCACATGGGTTTAGATTAGGTCCACCAAAATAATTTGCCTCTGATTAAATCAACATCAACTGATTAGCAAACTTAACTATTACAACTAAAAGTTATTTCTTCCATGTAATAAAAATAATCATGGACAATTATATTATCATACTAAGTCATAGTCACAGAGATTAAAGGGAGCACCTTGGGGAAAACTTTGAAGTTTGTCTACCACCGTAGTTATACTTTATTTCCACTTTGTATAAGAGACTACAGATGAGGGTGGGAGAAAGCTGGTTATGGGTTAAGGCTTGTGGTGAAATTACACACAACTACTCATGTGGAAAACATGGCTAGCTCTCTCTCTCTCTCTCTCTCTCTCTCTCTCTCTCTCTCTCTCTCTCTCTTCCCACACACACACACACACACACACACACAAATGTGTGTATATAGTAAATTAGATGAAATACATCAGTATCGATCTCCTGACTTTGTTGTTGGGCTATCATTATTCAAAATATTATCAACAGGAAAATCTAATGGAAACATGCGCAAGATCTCCCAATATTTTTTTTCAATTTATTTTGAATCTCTACGAATTTCAAAACAGAAAGTTTACAAATGTTAATTTAAAAACTCTTATATTTTGTCTCATCATTCTATATACCTCATTTCACCTATATATGTTTACCTGTATGGTGGTTAGGGCGGAGTTTCCACTCCTTTGGCTTTAGGATCCATCCCTGGGATTGGTGGCACAGTTTTATGTGTCTCTGCGTAGGTCATGGAATGCAACTTTGGGGATTTTGCCACTGTTCCTCACCTCTTCCTCTCTGACACTGATTCCCTGTTCTGTTTACCAACCATTAGAAGCCAACCAGCTTTGCTCCATCATATGGTTCCACCCTGATGGTCCTGCCTGGGGGTAAGGAGATCATGGGCTGAAATTATGAACAAGTTACATTTCTCCTCCCTTAACTATCAGGTGTCAGGTTTTATGTTATAGTGATAAGGAAGCTAATCTATTGTATTAGAACAGAATTGCTAATTGTGACATTTGGTTCTAATAAATATTCTCATAATCTGTGGAAGCTCTTTTCCTTCCATTGCCAATAGCAATCAAAGTTACTGTTATTGTTTAAATTCCATGATTAAAATTTTGTCTTCTCTCCTGGAAACTTCACAAACAGGCTTATGCTATGGTTTGAATATTGTTTGTCACCCCAAACTCGTGTTGAAATTTAATCCCCATGTCGAGATAGTAAGTAAAAGGTGAAAACATCCTATACTGTGGATAAGAAGTGCCCCATAATTTTATGTTTGCTTTGTAGTTAGTGCACAAGGGGGAAGCAGCAGAAACATTACAGGTGAGGGCTGGTGGAAGAAAGTTGTATCGCTGGGATCCTGTCCTTGAAGCTTTTATGAAGCCCTGTTCTGTTTCTCTCTCAGTTTTGCCTTACCACAGGCCCAAATATAATGCAGCCAATTGATCGTGTACTGACAGCTCTGAAACCACTCGTCAAAATAAACCCATCCTCCTTTAATTCATTTATCTTAAGTATTGTGTTAAAGTGATAGAGATCTAACACAAAACTTAGTACTTACATTGGGAATTAACTAGAATTAGATAAGATCATGAGACTGGAGTCCTTGTGACTGCATACTGGCAGCAAAGGGCAAGGGACCAGACTGTCACACAAATGTACTCGCTTTCTCTGTTTACCTGCCTTATCCTGTTCCACCTCAGAACTCTGCCAGCAGGAAAGCCATCACCAGATGTCAATGTTTGAACTGCAGAACTTTGAACTAAATAATTTTTTTAAAAGAACTTTACCCAGCCTTTTGTACTGAGCTCTGAGCACCAGAGACTTGACCCATACAGCTTATGATTAGAGAAAAATAATGCTTACAAAGTTCGTTTCCAATATGTAAATCTGTGTGTACGATTGTGTAGGTGGGGCTCTGGGCAGCAGGGTTTATTGTAGAAGTAACTTGGTTTTGAGTAGATTCTTTGATTTTCCAGGATTGACTCTTCAAAATAGTGATACTTTTGTTACGTTCTAAAAACAGCGTATAGAGTAACTAATAAAACATCCCATGAAGTTTTAAAAGTCTGCACAAAATTTTTATAGCCTACTATAACAAGGTAGAAAGTAATAACCAATAGCACTGTAAAAATGTTTGGATTATAATACAAAAGGAAATCAAAGAGGTGCACACATTAAAAGAAAATTAATTATGATAATTTAAAGCAGGGGACAGTTTAAGAATATGGAATATAGGGTAAGGGAAAAAAAACTATCATTTACAATGTATTTAAATGACATTAAAAACACACCTAGTGTCACCGTGTTCCAGGAAGCTGAGGTTGAAGCATTGAAAGTTTAATGCCAAGCTGGGTAACAAAATGACTTAATGAAACCCTGTCTCAAAATAAAAAATAAAATGCAGCTAGAGGTGTAGCTCAGTGTGAAGTCTCTGAATCTAATCCTCAGTTCAAAAAATCTAATAATAAATCTAGTTAGTAAAATTAACTGCTTACCAAAATTTGTATGTTTCTTTATTTGCTTTTCGAGACAGAGTCTCCCTATCTAGTTCAGGCTGGCTTTGAACTCACTATGGTAGCTCAGGCTGGCCTCTACCTTAGAGCAATTCTGCTGCCTCAGCTTCACGAGTCCTGGGATTGTAGACGGGTGCCACCATGCCTGTTAAAGATCAACATTTAACATGACAAGAATGCAGAATAAAACTGTATTTAGAAGACAAATCTTTAAAATTGCTTATTTTATGTCAACACATAAGAAAATCTAGAGCAATTTGTTGGATCTTATTTTCCCTACAATTATTATATCAAGTTCTCCAAAATAATGTAAGTAGGAGTATTATTAAAGGTTTGTATATTCTCTTAATAAATCATGAAAAAAGAGAAGGTAAAAATTTTGTGATGCAGTTTTATGTATTTGAGTACATTTTGATTGTTGAGCAAGCATAGCAATGCCCTCAAATTGTGTTATGGAGTAGAAAGTTGCAATCTAGGTAGGATCAATGCTTCAACATTGGTTCTCTTGAAACAAAGACAGGAGAGTTATATAGTAGCATGAAAATATCTTTATACTATTATCAACTAAATATTCCATTAAAGTTGCAAATGGAAGTTAGCTGTATATTACCATTGCACAGAACAATGTGATTGAATTGCTTTTAATTAACTGATCAAATTACAACTTTTAAATTGGAATCTTCTAGGATTATTATTGATTAATCAATCATTCATTTTATAACACATTTTATTTTTAATGTTTTCATATATACACTTAATCACAATTACCAATAATCTTATAATATAATATGAAAAATAGATTATTTTTCTGTTTATACCGTACTCTGACAGCTACAATCTTACTTTGCATACTTCATGCTCTTATTTCTGGATAGACTAAGCTAAATTTTATCTTCTTTAAATGACTTTTTGTCATCTTTAAATTCAGTATAGGTGAAGAAATGTTCTGGAAATTTATAGATTAAAAATACCTGAGAGACAAGCCTGTAAAGATAAAAGAAGGGAAAAAAATCATATAAACTGTCAGCATCTAGAAAACTTGTTCAGTATTTTTGACAAGCAGGTCAGTGGTGAATACTCACCTTTTGACTGTTGGACTTAAATATATATATATAATCAGCAAGTTGACAGTTTTTACTGACTGTGTAATTCAATGAGAAGCTAGGAGAAATGCAATTCCTACTTTGTTACATTGTACTGCACAATTTCAGAAAATCTCGGTACTCTTAAGCTTGACCTTCATGCTCTTCTTGTGACATGAACACAAAGCTGAAAGAGGGAAAGAGACAGAGAGAGGGACAGAGACAGACAGACAGACAGACAGACACAGAAAGACAATGTCTGTACATGTGCAACAAGTATTGAATTTAAAGCCAGTAGATGGTGATGTGATAAATTCCACAAGCAAAGTGGCATCCACAATGTGAAAAGATCGTCGTGAGGTTTCCAGTTCTGACAAGGTCACTGCAGAAGACTACAAGGAAGAATTCCCAAAATTTATCAAAGCAGAAGGAGACATTGCTCATCAGATGTTCAGTTGTGATGAAACAGGACTTTTATGGAAGAAGATACAAAACAAAACCTATGTAGCACAAGGGGAAAAGGCACTGCTGGGTCACAGCCCCATGAAGAGCAGCTTGACCCTTTTGCTGTGTGTGAATGCAAGGACTGAGTTGAAGATTAAGCCATTAAAAATTCCCAGACCTCTCATGTATTCAAGGAACAGAATGTGAACAAGGTCAGACTGCCAGTCATATGCAGGGCACTGTGAAAGCTTGGGCTACAAGGCAATTGTTCATGGAATAGCTGCATGAGGTATCTGCACCCACCATTAAGAAATGTTTTTTTTTATATTCAGCTTCCTGCAGAGTGTCTTCTGATGTACAATGCCCTGCACTCCTTCCAGCCTTGATGAATGATATGAACACTGTGACTTCACAAAGGTCAAGCTCCTCCCCAAGCAAATGGTCTATAACTTCAAGAAGCTGTACACAAAGGCACTCTAAACACTAAAGAGATGTCCTTGACTCTCAAAGAGTTCATAAAGAAGCGTTTCAATGTCCTCCACTGCATCAATCTCATTGACAAAGCCTGGGAAGATGTCATACACTAGACGTTAAACGAAGCCTGCAGGAAACCATGGCCAACATGTATCGCTGAACTTGTCTTTGAGGGGTGTGATGCTTTGGTAGGGGAGGAGACTGTGTCCAGGAACACATCAGTGGTACAAGTGTTGAGGAGGTTGATGAGGGCCATAAGGAGGAACTGACAATGGAGGAATTTGCTAAACTCCAGAATGAGCAGCAGAAGGTGCTTCTTGAAGAGCATCCAAGTGAGGAAGAGGAAGCAGGCAGAGGTGAGCAGCCATGCAATAAAACCCATTATGGAAAAATGGAACCAATGCCATGATTTCTTTGAGAAGCACCACCTCAACATAACTGTAATGAAAAAAGTGTTTAATCTGAGAATGATGACATGACCTGTCATTTCTGGTTAATTCTGCAGCTCAGGAAAAAGCAAGTAAATTAGTCAGATTTTTTCATCCACATTGACTCTGCAGCTAAAAGACAAAGAAGAAAAGAAATTCTGGAAATATCCTCAAGGTCTTTATATGGGAGTACTGTACAATACCCTCTTCCTGCCCACCTTTCCATCTTTCAAGCCAGAAGTGCCCTCAAGCAAGGTTAATGTCCCCTCTTCATAATTTTGTGGTTTAAAAAAATACATCTGGTTCTAGTGCATTAACCTTGTTTACATTGAACCTTATGGGGAACTTTAATTTGGTTCATAACAAATTTTGTTACCAACCAGGATCATGAAACAATTTGAGTTTGTTCTGAAGTCCCACTGTGTTAGCACACAGTATGTCATACAGTCCTACATTCCATTCTTACTTATTGATAAAACTTGTTTTGCTCTAAAACCTTTCTTATTTATTTGTTTCCTACTGTAAACTTCTAAGGGAGGAATAGTTTTTTGCTCTGAGGGCACAGGAAGTGATATCACAATGTATGGTATATGACATGCTAAGTACTAATGAAAGAAGCTACCCGAAAGTCCATTTGACTTTCCTGCCACTGTTTCCTATTCCAAGATTGATCTTGTCTCTCCAGAAGAGGCATTTTCTAAAGTTCTATTTTCTGATTAAAGGAAGTTTCTCCAGAAAGAATGGAATAGTCCTGGGTTCCTCCCTACAATCTCCTCAAACTAAGAATTGCTGCAAGGGAAGTAGAGATGACACCACACTCAGAAGACCAGATATACTTTGTCCAAAGCTACTGTCTGTTCTTCAGGCACATTTGTCTCTGTTTAAATTATTTTACATTTTATTTGAAATTACACACCTTCCCAATATCTTCTCTACTGTGGGGAGAGTGTAGAATTTCTAAACATCACAGCACTATCAGTTGTGATATCCCTGGGCCCATAGTAGACTAATGTGCCTCTTTTCCTGTTAACTTTCAATTGTCAGTTTGATTCCTGGACCTTAATTATCAAAGTATCATAAGGCAGAACAAAAATTCCCTTCAGTCCACAAACTTCTTTGCATTTCCAAGAGCTAAGATAGCATCTAGAACATAAATGTAAAATGAATACATAGAACAAATGATTCCACTTCCTATTATCAATTTAAATAATACTAATCTTTTATATTTTATTTTTTTTGTGTGTGTGTTCATTTCAGCATCCCCTCACCATAAACTAAGTTCTCTGAAGAGAATGACTTCTTTGACCTTCTTTATTATTTTTTTATTATTTTTTATTTTATTTTTTTTAATTTGAAAGAGAATAAAACAAAAGGGGGCAGTACAGAGCAGATCAGAACAGGACAACATAGGCAACACAGTACTTTACCTTAAGTCAACTGGACATCAACAGTAGCTAACACCATATCTCTTACTCTGCTATAGTTGAGCATAGTTTCAAATACAATAATATCAAACATAACAAAATAGTATAAAGCCATGCATAGAGTGAAAGAATTACAGGGCTTTCTGAACCGAATAACAGAAAATTTTCAATGGGTACTATAATATCTCATTTTTGATGAAAAAGAAAAAAATTTGTTTGAGCTATCACACATATTCAAATTCCAATAAGACACAATGTGATAGAACCAAAGGTAGTAGAACAAAAAAAGCATGGTAGGACTTCTAAGAGGGATGATATTAAATCAGCAATAGCTGTCATAATGTTTTGTTTTCTTCAAAACTGCTATTCATATCATCAAGTATCATATAGTCAAGCAAAACAGGATAAAACCATTCCAACTGATGATTGAAAACTTTGAAAGACTTCGAAGCTGTGAGATGGGGACTCATGCTTACTATAAAGTCTTATACACTCTTATCAAATCTCATATTAGGGAGACCATATGGTATTTAGCCTTGTGAGTTTGGTTTCTTTCACTTAAGAGAATGGTCTCAAGTCGTGTCCATTTATTTATAAATATCTCGATGTGATCATTCTTTATAGCTGAGTAGTACTCCATTGTATAAAAATGACACAACTTTTTTATCCATTCCTCAGTTGATGGGCACTTAGGTTGTTTCCAAGATCTGGCTATTACAAATTGTGCTGCTATAAACATGGGTGCACATATATCACTGTGGTATGATGTTTTCAGTTCTTCTGGAAATATGCCTAGAAGCGGAGTACTTGGGTCAAAAGGGACTTCCATACCCAGCTTTTTGAGGAATCTCCAGACTGACCTCCACAGTGGTTGCACCAGTCTACACTCCCACCAACAGTGTAAAAGGGTTCCTTTTTCCCCACAGCCTCTCCAACACTTGTTGTTGGTAGTGTTTTCTATCTTGGCCATTCTTTCTGGAGTGAGATGGAATCTCAGTGTGGTTTTAATTTGCATTTCTCTCATGACTAATGATGATGAACATTTTTTCATGTATTTACTTGCCATTCGTATTTCTTCATCTGAGAACTGTGTATTCATTTCAGATG
>PVJX010027858.1:0-24447 GCA_004027295.1 Dolichotis patagonum
TGTGATTCAGTTCTGTTATGTCTTTGCTGATTTTCTGTCTAGTTGATCTGTCCCTTTGGGTCAATGGTGTGTTAAAGTCTCCTGTTATAATTGTATTATTGCTTATTTGATTTTTCATTTCTGTTAGTATTTGCTTTATATAGCTGGGTGCTCTGAAATTTGGTGCATATATATTTAAGATTGTTATCTCTTCCTCTTGCAGTTTTCCCCTAACTAGTATGTAGTGACCTTCTTTATCTCTTTGGATCATTCTTGGTTTGAAATTCACATTGTCTGCAAACAGGATTGCCACTCCTGCTTTTTTTTGGTTTCCTGTTGCATGAAGTATTATTTTCCATCCCTTGACTTCAGACTATGAGTGTCCTTTTGGGTTAGATGGGTTTCTTGTAGACAGCATATTGTTGGATGTTGTTTCTCGATCCATTCTGCCAGTCTGTTTCTTTTGATTGGTGAGTTGAGGCCATTTACATTAATGGTTGTAACTGTTATATATTGGTTTATTGTTGAGATGTTATCTTTCTGCTTTTGTGTCTTTAGCTTTCCATTCTGTTTAATTGTCTGCCTTGCTTGGTGGTTTTCTCCCGTGTGTATCTAGAATGTCTTTCAGTATTCTTTGTAGGTTTGGTTTCATGTTCATGAAGTTCTTCAGCTGTTATTTGTCATGGAAGTATCTTATTTCTCCATCCATTTTGAAGGACAGTTTTGCAGGGCATGTCAGTCTGTGTTGGAAGTGGTTTTCCTTTAAGATCTGAAATACTTCACTCCACTCTCTTCTTGATTTCACTGTTTGTGTTGAGAAGTCTGCCGTGATTCTGATAGGTTTTCCTTTATAGGTGATCTCTCTTTTCTCTCTAACAGTTTTTAGAATTGTATTCTTATGTGGGATTTCTGGGATGGTGATTATTATATGTCTGGGTGTAGTTTTATTTTGGTTATGGCTGTTTGGAGTTCTATATGCTTCACTTATCCAGATATCTGTTTCTCTTGTCATGTTTGGGAAGTTTTCAGCTATTACTTCTGTAAATATCCTCTTGATATCATTTGGGCTGTCCCCTTCTTTTTCATTTATCCCTATTAATCTTATGTTATTTTTCTTTGCATCATCTTGCAGGTGTTGAATTGTTATTTCCTGATTGTTTGTTATTTTTAAAAGATCTTGTCTTTCCTTCTCACTGGCTGCAATCTTATCTTCAAGGTCTGAAATTCTATCTTCACTTTCATTGAGGCAGTTTTTACAGCTTTCAATAGAATTTTTGATCTCCTGTATATCTCTTTGAATCTGCTTTATGCATTCTGTTTGTTTCTTATATTGTTCATTCAGGGATTCTATCTGTTTGCTTTGTTCCTCTAATTTTTTATCTGTGTTTTCACTAGATGCGTTCACTGTTTGTTTCACTATTTTTATCAATTCTTCTTTTACCTGGGCAAGTATTTCTGATTTGAATTTCTCCATAGCATTCCCTATTTGCATATTTATTTCATTTGATATAATTTCAGACATTTCAGGTGTATGGCTTCTTTTTTCTTCTATGTACATGGCTTCTAAGCTTTCTTGGGGAGGGCTAGAGCTCTGAGCCTTTCTTTTGGTCTTTCCTTTTGTCATTTGTCTATATTTCCTTTTTTTGAGCGGTGTTCCAATGCTTTCTCTGCATGTGTGGCAAATTACCTCTTGCACCCTCAGTTCCTGGAGGGCAGTGGCTCCCCCATAGGCTCTTCGCTTCCTCACAGGGTGCTACATTTTTATTTTTAAAAAGCAAAACAAACAGGGTAGAAATAACTCAGATTTCAAAAAAACAATAAGAAATCAACACATATATTATACATTATTCTCTTAGAAGTAGTTGATCAAGTTGTAAAATCAAAGCTTAAAAAAATGAACAATCAAACAATGAGAGCACAAACTATTCTTTTTGATGAACTAACAGAGAATTAGTAGCATGGTTATGTATCTTGCACAAGTAAACATACATACAGTTATATGTGTATACCTACAAATTGTTTTTCCTTTCAAGCACTTTCTTTCCCTTTTGTTATTACCATATCTATTGTACATTTTGGATCTTATTACTCTTTCAGTTTATCATCATCATTATTAATATTATTTATTTTTTATACCAGAGACACAATGTGATATTTATAAATATTATTCTTATTTATTTCACTTATGAGGATAGTCTCAAGTTGCATCCATTTACCTAAAGAAGCCTCAAGATCATCCTTTTTTATAGTTGAGTAATATTCCATTGTATAAAAACCACATCTTTTTTATCCATTCTGCTGTTTATGGGCACTTTGGTTGTTTCCAAGATTTAGCAGCTGTGAACATAGGTGCACATGTATCTCTGTGACATGACATTTTCAACATGTCTGGAAAAATATCCAGGAGGGAAATAGCTGGTTCGAATGGAACTTCCAATCTTATTGTTTTGAGGAATTTCCATACTGATTTCCACATTGGTTGCATGAGTCTACACCCCCACCAACAGTGGGGAAGTGTTCCTTTTTCCCCACAGCCCCACCAATGTTTATTATCACTTGAATTTTTTTTTAATTTGGAGAAAAAAAGCAAAACAGAAAAAAGTATAGAAATAATACAGAATTTCAAAAAAAAGTAAGAAGTCACTAGTTCATAAATTACATATTATTATCTTAGAAGCAATTGTTCAAGTTACAAAATCAAGGCATAAAAAGTGGATAGACAATCTTGATTTCTTGATGGCAGCCATTCTTTCTGGAGTAGGATGGAATCTCAGTGCTGTTTTAATTTGCATTTCTTGAATGACCAGTGATCGTGAACATCTCTTCATGTATTTTTTTTTTACCATTAGTATATCTTCATCTGAGATATGTATATTCACCTCAGATGCCCTTTTGGTCTTTGAATTTGGGGGCTTGACATGTTTTAGTTCTTTCTAGATGTAAGTTTTCTGTCTGAGGGACTGCTGGCTAAAATTCTTTCCCATTCAGTGGGTTTTCTTTTCACTTTTTTGGTGATTTCTTTTCAAGTGCAAAAAACCTTTTAATAAGATGAGATCTTAGTTGTGGATTCTTTGAAGTACTTCTTTTGCAGTGTGCATTTTGTTCATGAACTATTATCCTACCCCTTTGTCTCCAAGACATCTACCTACTTTGTCTTCTTAAACTGGACGTTTTTGTAGGTAAATGGATACACCTTGAAAACATACTTATCAGTGAAATAAATATGTCATGCATGCATAATCATTGCATTGTTTCATTAGTCTGATAAGGAAAAAACATGTATTTTGTCCCACTGTGAGCCATTGTGAGTTGGCTTTTGGATGTTTTAAGAATATTTTAATGTGCTATATGGTTTGAATTTTTTGCATGTGGATATCCAGTTGTTCCAGTATGTTTATTGAGGGTACAATCTTTTCTCTATTTAATTGCTTTTGTATTTTTGTCAGAAATTAAATGTGTGTTATGTGGGTATTTTGGGGGGGACTTTATATTGGTATTTTGATGATTTGTCTATCTTGATATCAAGACTTTTTTGTCATGACTGGTGTAACTTTGTGATGTCATGGGCTTGGGGAGGGTTGGAACTCTGATTTTGTTCCTTGGTCAAAGTTGTTTAGACTACTCTGACCCTTTTTTATTTTTAAAGAAACATAATAATCAAAATATTAATCTATATGAAAAATTATGTTGACAGTTTGATGAGGGATTATGTTGTCTGATCTTTATTACTTTCTTCTACTTATTTTTTATTTTATTCTGTCTTTTATATTTAATAAAATAAAGAATTTACCAAACAGAAAGAAAGAAAGAAGAAAGAAAAAGAAAGAAAGAAAGAAAGAAAGAAAGAAAGAAAGAGAAAGAAAGAAAGAAAGAAAGAAAGAAAGAAAGAAAGAAAGAAAGAAAGACACAGCACAGTTGGGATGTGAAAAAATGAATTTTTTTTTCTGAGACTTGCAAGTCTTCTATAAAGACAAAATGAATCTTTAAATACATATTTTTTATGTTTGCCATGGTGAGGTACACCTGTAATCCCCAAATTCTGAGAGTCTGAGGCAGTGAAATCTCAAGTTTGAGTAGGACCTGAGCAACTCAACAAATTTGCAAGAATTTGTTTATAAATAAAAACTAAAAAATCAGTGGAGATATAGCTCAGTATAGAGGCCCTAGGTTCAACACCCAGTACCAGAAAAATAATATAAAATATCAATATTTTAAGCACCTAATTTAGGTAGGTATTAGACAGGAAAAGAATACCAGTTTATCTCTTGGAGAAAAGCAAGTGAGTCATTTTAACATCTTTTGAAACTATTAGCTTTAAATCACACAAGCAAACATATCAAAAGACAGAATAAATTATAGTTGACTTTGGAGCCAAATATAATGTCTTAATATTATTTTTAAAATACCAAATGAGCTGTCTTTATACAAGTCATTGAGTTTAAGCTATGACAAAATGATATCCATGTTGAGCTCTCAATCATGTTAAAATATGATTTAAAGCTCATTTTTTACTGGTGCATAAGTTATATATGTTGATAAAAGTCTTTTTTAGGTGTTTATTGTTCTCCTTGAATTGTTACTAGTAAACATATTAACAGATCAAATAGTTCTTGATTATACATCACAAAATGTTTACAACAACAATCCATGAAATATATTTATGGACAAGAATACACTATGTTTTGAAAATTTTATGAAGCCACCAATACTTGAATTTATATGTAGAAAAAGTCTCTAGTAGTTTAAATTAATAAAGTACTAATTAAATAACTTATAACTATTTTATAGATGCAAAATATAGTACACACATGTGCAAACATAGATGAAACAAAGGCATATTTATTTTGCATTATCTTTTAAAAGTTATCTTGCTGGTCTGAAGTCCATTTTTCTTAGTATTGATCAATGCTTAATTCCAAGTAGGTGTGACCAAAAGTGGGACTTCTGGCTGTACCAAGGAGGGAAATCTATATTTTAAAGCAGGTTGACTGTCCGCTCTACCTGAATTTGTGTTTCCAAAAGTTTTTGCTTTTTTCCTGCCTTAATTTATCATGAGTTCAAGTCAACTGAAAAGCTTTTATTGCAGGGTTTAAGACACTATTCATTATATTAAAATTTACTTTTCTGCTTAGAGTATTGCTTATTTTACCCAGGATCCATTGCCCAAGTACGTAAGCATGCAAAAATAATCCAGTTTAGCAACATTGCTCCAACTAACGAAACTTCAAAGGCCAAACATCTGTAGCAAGGGGAAGGAGAAGGAGGAGGAGGAGGAGGAGGAGGAGGAGGAGAAGGAGAAGGAGAAGGAGAAGGAGAAGGAGAAGGAGAAGGAGAAGGAGAAGGAGAAGGAGAAGAAGGAGAAGGAGAAGGAGAAGAAGGAGAAGGAGAAGGAGAAGAAGGAGAAGGAGAGAGAGGAAAGAAGAGGAGAAGGAAGACCAGGAGACAGTTTCCAGCAAGCAGAAGTTTTGACAAATATTTTGAAACAAAACAGCATATTTAGTACCACAACCAGTTTACATGGACTAGAACTCTCAGCCAAAATGAAGAAAAAAATTAAACCCTAAGAGAAAATCACCAGCATTCAAGAAGCTGTAAGGTCAGCAAACAAAGAAGGCTTTTGCTGGTGCTTTTCCTTGATTCAGAAAACGGTCAAAAGTAAGCAAGATATGGAAGTTATCCTGATTCAAATTACTCCATAGAATCTTGAGTACAATTACATTAAATCAGTGTATATATTCAGGCATATAGGTCTTGCCACATCACAATAAATTATCTATTTCTAAGTCACACATAACTGAGACTCCTCTGAGTAGAGTAAGCACTTTCCATTTCTGAAGAACTCACAACAGAAATGTCCAAACATATCCCAGTCTCTCTCTTCTCCATCTCTTAATTCAAACTTTTTTTCAGACAAGCAACAGTTCAAGACCCCTGAATTCCAAATTCATTTATAATGAACTTGTAGAGTGGCTCAAAAGCCTCACAATGGCTGAAAGTCTCTTAAGGGTTCATACTACAAAGAAAAGGCTGAAGCCTGTGGTCTCTTTGGACTGAATTTAAAGACTTAACAGCTTTCCACAAGTGTCACCGGGGCAGTGCCTGTGTTTACATAGTGACTAGCCTGATTGTTGTTCTGGCAGTCCATTCCTTTTTGAATGAGATAGAGCTTATGTCTGTTTATTTATTTTATGTTGACTATTTTTTTGCAGACTTCTAATTTGGAATGTTGTATTCATTGATGATGTTTCTGTCTAGTCAAATCCAATACATTCTGGTTATTTTGTTTTACAAATTTTTGTTTATTTTATTTGTGAAAACAATATATAATTTTGTATTACAATCTATAAAAACTGTTATCCTACTTTATATATAATTGTTATGCTCCTCCAAAGCCCAGGGATATACTTTTCCAACACAAATGGATACTTTTTATTTTTTTATTTTAAAGATAGTAAAGTAAAACAATACAGAATAAAGCCAATCAACATAAGGCAGTGAAATTGGTACAGAACTTCAGAGCAGGATACTGGGATAACAATAGTAGGTACTATAATATATCTTGTTGTGTTCACAATAGTTGTCCATTCAATCAGGTATAGCAAAATCAAACCAAAGACATAACATTATAAAACCTATCAAAACAGAATATTGAATAGAGCAAAACAATTAATCAGAACAAAGCAAAACTGTGAAAGCAATATTTGCCTTCAAAGAGAAGACAGAAGGAAATCCCCCATATTTGCTATATTGCATAGGGTCATCCTCCCAAGAGATGCTCAGACCTCTGGCCCCAGATCAATACAATCAACCCAAAAATACAAGCATTTAGTTGTTTTATGTGCCTTAGTTGCTATCAACTCTGGCTGACCATCAAGTTGCTAATAGGGTGGGGGCCTTAGATTGCTAGCCCATGCCCTGGTAGCCTCACAGGAGACATTAACTTATTCTCTCCCTGGCACGCCCTCCCATGGCTCATTCACATTGCTTACCAGGAGGATGGCTCCTTGCTTTCTTGGTGCCCCCCTCAAGTTCCAGCAGGGCTGATTCTAAGGAGACACTGACTTGTTCTCTCCCTGGCTTGCCTCCAAAATCCAAAATGCACATTTTTGAGACACTGAGGCTGAATAGGAAGGATGCACCAAAAGATTTGCAAAAGAAAAACTGACAAAGGGAGAAATTTAGCATTTCAGAAAGGAAAAGTCATGTGATATAAAATGGAAAGAAAAAAGTCTCATTACCAACTATTCAAAATACACAAATGATAGAATTTGAAAGAAGAAATGAAACTAAAAATATTCCAATAGTGTTTAATGATTATAATAATTCTATGAGTGGTTTTAATAGGGTTGACCAACATCTAACAAGCTATCCTATATCAAAAAGTGAAGAAAAAATGTTGTTATAAAGTGTATATGTACCAAATAACATGCAATTCACTTGCCATTAATTGAAAACAAGGGATTTCAAAAATTTATAGACCAAATTATTGAAAAATACAGGATAGTGTAATGCCAGCCAGGACATCTATCATGAATGTTTTTACTATTTATTTTTTGTTGATAGACATTTTATTGAATTCATATCACCCAGGTTAAAAAAAGAAAGACAACATGACAGAGTAAAAATGCATTTTTAAAGAAAGACAGTAATGTAAAAATGAATTCAGAAAGTAAGTAGATATGATGGTCCAGATTATAAATTATGTTGTGCAGTGAATATTTTGAGATATGTCATACACAGAAATATTATTGAATAAATTTGACAAAATTGTTGCTTTTTATATGTCTTGTGGCATTCATTATCTTAGAAAAACTGACACAAAATATTCTATTTTTGGTCTTCTGTGTTTATATAATTAGACTGGCAAACAATTAAACTTTAAACTGTATAGTGCTTTAAAGACTATTGTCATACTTAGAAATTTGAAACCACTTTGTCAAACTGATCCTCTGTTAGGTCTTAAATAGAACAAGATGTCTCATGCTTTATATTTATACTGGCTAAAATCCGTTCAGCCAGGATGAGATTCTACACACTTCTGGATCACAAACCTAATCATATCAAAATAAAATAAAAACAAATGAATGCCACAAAACTTCAAAAGCAAATTACCTGGAAATTTTTTCTTCCTTTGAATCAAGTCAGCATCTCAATATAATTTGTAGTAAGTGCAAATGCCTCCAAATAGTGAAGGAGTCTTCAACTGGTATTGCCAAAAGACCTAAGAGAAGGTCCAAATATTTATGCCACTAGCTCAATCACATAGTGGATACAAGAGGTACCTGGCATGCACTTTCAAATGGGAAACTAGATGGAGTCCATCATTTTGCACCCCAAAAAATCAATTTCTTTCACCAGCACAAGCACTTATTGCAGTGAATGTGATGAGTGGGAAAGAAGGGAGAATTCTCAAAGTGAAAAAATGTCATTAGCAACTGGTAGAATGTCCCTGGAGTCTTGATCTTGGATTCAGTCAGCCATGAGAAGTCACTGCCTCCCAAGTGGGAAACTGAACAGCTCTAACTCTCAGGAGTTGGAATTCACCTCTCGGCTGACTCGCCAAAACTGCTGTTAGCTACTCAGGGCCATATGCTCAAGTTTCTTTGCTCTCCACTCACAAACAAGCCATAGAAGATCATTTTGGGTAAAAGAAATAAAATTATTAAAATCTAACTCCATGGAGCTGGAAAGGCCTCATATTTCCATATAACACCATCTACCTGTGTTCATTTGTTTAAGGGAATGTTATAGTAAGAAATAGAGGGGGGAGATAATAGGAAAAGAAAATAGGTAATTCCAGTCTTCTTTAATCCTTACCCTCCCTTTCTCTCTTTCTCTCTCTCCCTCTCTCTCTCTCTCTTTCCTGTTAAAGCAAATTTTGACCTTAACCTTACAGTTTCTGCATAGTCTGTTTTTCATCTGAGCTGAAGTGAGGAGGGAGTAGCAATTATACCCTTAGCCTGAGGAAATTTGGGGAAGCTGAATTTTCAGTAAGAAAAAGGAAAACTAACATTTAAAGCTCTGTTTTGCCCTGGTGGTTGAAACATGAAATATATATTCTTAAAAACTACAAGCAAGCCAACCATGTGGCATATTTCTTGCTTAATATTTAAAGTAGGCAACAATCATATTTTATTTTAATTACTTACCAAATGGCTGCTTCCTAGCTAGTTTTTTAAAACATTGTATCATTTGGAAGACACATAGATCCTTCCTAGAATAAGCAAACAAACTATGTTAGTGGTACATAAAACTATTCCATTTAAGTCAGTTGCATTTGGTTTTCAGCTATCTACATTGTCTAGCGATCCCTGACATTATGTACTGCCACACTCAGAAATTTCATTTAACCTTTACAATGATATGTTAACCATTTAAATAATTTATGTTTATATAAAGAATATGCAAATGCATTGCATACATTCTGTTCAAACATTTTAATTTTTACCAAAATATTTGAATGAATTTTATCTAAACATTTCTACCAATTACATGATTTTTACCCATTTACACTAATTTACTCAAACACTCACATTAATTACATGTTACATCCTCATCTTATCCTAGTCTAATTGTATAACTCCATTGAGAGTTCAATAAATGTTTTAGAATCAAAGTGCATTGAGCTACCATGTTAAACAGCTCCTATTTTTTTTTTCACTTCCTGACCATTTTACCACCACTCAAACAGATGACCTCATATTCTTGACTGAGGATTAGACCAAGAGATCTGGTAGAGTTTTTCAGTTTTCATTCTCAATAGTTCATTAGAACATTGTTTCTAGAAATTCAGGGTCAGTTTTCTTGTTGTCCTCTTTGATATCTGTCTTTTTAATTCATTCAAACTAGAGCATGTACAGGTATATTTCTTAGGACCCTTCGATGTTAGGAATAGTCAGATGTTTGCAGGGATCCATTTGCCTTTGATAGCACTAAGTCCTTTAAGTCAGCTCTGTAGGAGACAATTTGAGTGACTCCCCTGGAGTGCAAAACAATTGCTGTGACTTTGATTACTTTGAGACTTATTTCCACACACTGAAATGTGCAGAGCTGACTATGATATTTCCTTCTGTCTTCAGTTGACTCTAAGCATTGCAAATAAAGCTGGCTGAGGTACTGGTATGTAATCTCAAAAGCCATCAGACAGTCACCTGTTTCCTCACATAATACTCTCTGTAAAAGGTAGGGGCACTGCAGGATAGTAGAGCCAGTCAGCTCCAGGAATGTCAACTGTGTATAAGCCTCAAGAAGAAGAGACTATGACACCTCAGGGCACAAAAGTTTACCTATCAGAAACAGAAGCAACCTCCAAAAACAATTCAGTTGCTACTTTTATTGAATTATTCAGATTGACCCTTCTTTATGACATTTTCCCTGCATTTTGCAAAGATGTTTTTCTCCCTACCAGCCTGCCAGCTCAAGTTACTCATGTAGTTCCCTCCATCCTCACTGTCACTCATCCTGGAGTCTCCCTTCTTACAACATAATACATTCTGGGAGAGGGCTTGGATCAGGGCCTTTGTCCGCATATCTTCATGGGGATTGGACTCAAGGCCCCGTGACTCCCCTTATCTTTGAATATGTCTTGGTGTCTCATTGGATGTGGTAGATTGAAATTAACTTGCTGCAATTCCAATAATGTCTCAATTAATGGAAATATTTCCAATAATTTTTAATATAATTTTTGGACTGTGAGGAAGGCTGGAAAATGGATTACAATACTTAGATTACCATACTCAATATTTGGGATTACAATAAACTCCATAACTGCTGTCTGCTGAATTTATAATATTTCTGGATAATGATGTTATAATTTCCAGCTAGCTAGTATAAGTCACTTGTCTATCTCATTTTTTCTTTTTTCCTTCTTGTGAATGATATAATTTTCTTAATATGTGTAATGTCTATAAAAGGACAATGAGACAACAAAGTAGGTGTGGTTTTCCAGCTATCGTAGTCATCTACCTTCCTACTTACATGATGACTTCGTTTACCTCTTCACATGTAAACCTCTATGGAGTAGTTTGCTATGGACTCTCCTAGTAAAACGTGACAGAATATATAGTTTACATTATAAGAATTTTTCTCATAGCTCTGGATGGTACCAAGTTCAAAGACAATAGTCAGCAGGGTGCAGTTTCTAGTGAGGACTCTCTCTGCATATCGGATGGGCACTTTCTCATTGTGTCTTCATATGACTATTTCTCAATTCATGGGCATGGGGACAGAGGAACGTTCTGACAGTCTGCTTATAAGGAAACCAATTCTATACAAGAAGAACCTAAATTTATAATTTTATTTAACTTTGATAAATGCTCAAAACCACAGTTTTCATATTCAATCATGTGGAGGTTCATGCTTCAGTATTTATTTAACATTTATGGCTATCGATATCTAGTTAGCTCAGGATCATGCTGAATTCTGCCATATACAATCTGTCCTTCCATCATTGGGTTTTAATGTTAGTCTTTGGGCTTCTACCTAGATTTTGTCTCTTTGACACCAAGCCCTAGCCCAGAAAATAAGACTATTCAATTTTAATTCTGGATAGTACCTTTTAGAATGACTGTGAAACAGTGTGAGAACTGAAGATCAGTAGTAAAACCAAATTATACAACACCCAGTGATCCTAAAACAACCCTATTCAGGATGCAATGTCTGGGGAACTCACAAGTCACAAAAGATTAAGGATAAAAGGAGCTATTTCATTCTTCATTCTCATTAAGTGATTTTTATTTTTAAAACTGAAGTTATACGTGATGATATGATGTTTCACTGTATGTCTAATTTGCAAAATTATTGCCAAGTTCAAACTAATTAATCTACCCATCACTTTACATCGTTACTTTTGTGTGCATAAAAGATCAGTCTCATGCTGTTTTTTTTTTAAATTTACATTTAGACAACTCCAGATTTTCTTATCTGCTAGGTTTTCTATTGTTATATTTTTCTGCCTTTACCACACTAATATTGAAAGACTGGTTATTATTCTTTATTCCACTCCTGATTTTGTGTTGATGTGTCAGATCTTTACTAACTCCTCTACTGAAACTGCTATTTTCATTCTTAATTCTGTAAAAGACTTAATGAACTTTTGCTTTTGCTTTTTTCTTACAAAGGTTTACTATTAACTGATGTTCAAATTCCTTTCATAGTTATTTTTTATACTCCCCAGTTTCCATTTTATGTTCCTTCCTCCTCTATGCAGGATTCCTGACTCACTTACCATGAATACTTATGATTACTCTGTTAGTAGCCCTGTTTTAGTTTTGCTTTATTAAGTCTCCTGAATAAAATCCCCCTACCCATTTCTTTATCATGTATACATTGATGGGTTCATTTAAACTATATTGTAAGTTGAACTTCATGCATCATATCCATTTAAACTACTCTTACCAACTGGGAATGTAGCTCAGCGTTACAAGTGCCTGCCTGGCAAGTGCGAGGTCACGAGTTCAACCCCTGGTACCAAAAAAATAATACCATATTCATAACTGGCCAAACCTGTCTTCTAAACCCAATTTTTTCTGCTTGTATGTTCAACGCCCCAATTGAAACAAATAACATGGCCTAATAGCCAATCTCAGAAACCCAGAAAAAAAAATGATAATCATGGTCATCTCTTGTATCTCTAAGTTCTATTGTCTTTTACTTCACACATGAATCAGGTTGTTTTAGGCAATTTTCAATATCATTATGAAGTTCTCATAAGCACTGGGATATTAGTTCTTCTTATTGCTCTCTGTTCTTGTTTACCTTTAATTGTTTCTTCACTCTGCAAATAGACTTCATCTTTCTATATTTCCATAGGTAAAAGCCACAATATGATCCTAAAAAATTCAGGTTGGTTCCTTAGTGTAACATTCCAGATATTTTATGATCTGCCTCATATTTACCCTTGTTTTATCAATTCTTATGTTTTTTTTCTTACATGCATTATATGATCCACTTATGATTTTCTGTATCTGTCAGTGCATACTAGAGAAACAAGTTCATTGCAAGATGTGCAGATACCTAAGCATTTACAAGATTGCCTTACAATAGTAGTCTGTAGAGTCAAGTGTGGAAGAGTGCAGAAGGGTTGTCTGCTCACTGGAGATCCAAAGATCCTGGGAAGGGCCTGGAGCTCACTGTAGCATCCCATGCTAATAGGTATCAGGTGAATGCAGGGTCTACAGTGAAAGGCTTCAGGGGCTGTACCAGTCGGCTAAGAATCTAGACTGGAAGTCTGGAGTCTGCTGGAAGGCAGGAAATGACTTCCAAGATGAAAGTGAAATCCGGAGTCCTCCAAAAAAAAACAATAAGCTTTCCTTCTTAACTTCCCTTTTGTTCCATTCAGGTGACAAGTCTACTCTTTGATGATATGGGCACCTGGATGGGCCTTCTGTCTTCACTAAAACCCTTTCACCACACTCAGAACTATATCGATACAATTTAGTTGGGTGTTTCTTAAGTGGACACAGTCAGTTAACTAACACAATCCATCTTTTGTCAACCTGACAACCAAGCGCATTCACTTAAACCATAGTCTCTAGATACAAAGACAGGATCATAATTATGAACAACATGTTACAACTACCCTGTGTACAAATGGAAATGCACTCATTCCCTCCCCAGAGTATAAGTTTTCTTTCAGCCATGATTGTTCCTAGCATTTCATAATGTGAACATTATAACATAGGTTTAACAATACATAAGAACACATTAAATCTGTCAACATTATATTACATGGAAAGCATATATTAGGAGAACTGTATGTTGTCCCAAAGCCTCATGCTTTCACAGGTGGGGCTTTGGGAGGGTGGCTGGGCCTAGGGTGTGTAGACGTGGATTAAGGAAATGATAGTGGGATGTACTGTCTGGATAATAAAAGTCGTACCTTGGGTGTGGGTGGCACCAATCAATGGGCGTGGAGCCTGGATATAGAGACAGAAAGAAGGCAAGTTGGTTGTGGTTTGCTGCTTTACTGCCTCCTGCCAAACCTGCCATGGATTAGTTCTCCTGTGTGACACACCTCTGCCTTGCTGCCCAGCGTTGGAACCAGCCAACTATGCACTGAAACTTGTACAAGCTGAGCTGAAATGATCCTTTCTTCCTTTGGTATCGAGTGTTGGTATTTTGCCTCATCAATGAGAAAAGTAACTAAGACAATTTCCATTTCCCAAATGCATCACAGTCTCATCTTTCCAGAATATTTAAATCTAATTTGGGGTGAAGCACTTTCGAGCAGTCTCTTAGCACAATTCCATTAATAATTTAAGGCTCCTTTTAAATAGTTCCACCCTTCCTATACATTCAATTACCCCCATATATTTCAAGCAGCAATTACTGTAACAATATATTTACTACCTATAAAAATGAAGCTATAGCTTGTTTATCTCAGCTTCTAGTGCAGATCTAGGGCCACATGGTATACTCAACAATGTTAGCAAAATTCAGAAAATGAAACATGAACTTCTAAGTGGATGGAGAAGCTGATGACTCTCAGATTGCAGTTTGCCAAATTTGTCACAGCATTATTTCCCAAGGGCTTTTCTAAATGTGACTGTGGACTTTTCCTTGCAGTAAGCAATGTGTTCTACATTGCCCTACTCTGTTATCTCCAAGTCTAGGGCACCTGCCTTTTGCTCCACATGACAGGCGTGCTTGGAGACTCAAATTGCCATGGGAGAAGTTTTATCATACTCAGGCCACGTATTCTAAGAAAACTGAGTCAGACAGGGAGCACATGTGTTGGTACTATGAATTGGAGGCTTATTTGCTTACCTCTCTATTAAGATAAGTAAAAAAAGGACTGTTCAGATAATTCTGGCTTTCAACTACAAAAGCACCAATATGAGTTTTTTTTCTTTTTTTTTAGGTATAACATCACACTTTGCAGACCAGAGCCAAGTGGTTATGATTTTAGTCTTTCTGAACTCCTAACACACAAAAAGCATGAACATAAGAAAATGATTATTGTGCATATAAATAAGTTGAGAGTCACAACTCTTCTGATATCAGAAATTGGACTTATATGTAGAATGTATAAAGAACTGAAAAATATCATATTCCTCAAATTCAAGGGCCTAGTCCAAAAATGGGCATCTGAGATGAATATGCACTTCTCAGATAAAGAAATACAAATGGCGAATAAATATATGAAAAAATGATCAACATCATTGGTCAGTCAAGAATACAAGAGATACAATTTAAAACAACACTGAGATTTCCTCTCACTCCAGGAAGAATGGTTATAACCAAGAAATCCACTAATAACAAATGCTGGCGGGACTCTGGAGAAAAAGAAATCTTTTACCACTGTTGGTGGGAGTGCAGACTGGTGCAAGCACTGTGGAAATCAGCATGGAATTTCCTCAAAATGTAGGATTAGAGGTTCCTTTTAATCCAGCTGGTCCCTTTTGGGAAAAATTTTTAAAAATCATACCACAGAGATATATGTGCACCCATGTTTATAGCAGCACAATTTGTAATAGCCAGATCTTGGAAACAACACAAATGGCCATCAACTGAGGAGTATATAAAAAAAGATGTAGTCTTTTTATATAGTGAAATAATACTCAACCATAGAAGAGATATACTTGAGACACTGATAGGTAAATGGAGGCTAATTAAGACCATAATCGCAATGAAATAAATCAGACTCACATGTTCAGCACTGTATTGTCTCCCTGGTATGAGGAACTGAAACAGTCAATAAGGTCCAAAATACACATTAGATATTGTGAAATGGGACAAAATTGTTCTAAAGGAAAAAAGAACTAGGATAGGGGAAGGGGAAAGGAAGGAAAGGAATCAAAACAAAATACGAGATAGTTATCCTAATAATTTCTCTTAGTTCATCAAAAAGAAACGTTTGTGCTAATATCATTTGAAGAATTTTTAAAGCCCATTTCTTGTACTCTGATTAACTGCTTTAAAGATAACAATACTTATCGTATTAACTATGGTTATTTTCCCTTTATTTTGTTAGGAAATTCCATCTTACTTTATTTCCATAAAAATAAAAAAATAAGAAATTGGAATAAAAAATCTCAGTAATAAAATAAAATAAATCAAAACAAATAAGTCAACAACTTATGACTTGAAGCCAAAAGAGTGAGTCGAGGGAATATAAATATTTTTATAAATTGGGAACTCAAACACTATTCTAGAATAAGGGAGCATTGTTTTAAGTTTCTTTCAGTTTTTCTTGTTATTTATCCAAAAGTTTTAAGTTTTACTTTCAAGAGAAATCTTGAATAAAATTAATACACATCTTTTGCTAAATAGTTCAATACATGTGCTTACAAAATTTAACATGTTCAGAGAACAGCTTATACATTTACTGACTCTAATCTTGAAAGTTCACTTCCTAAACTGTTCAAATTTTAGTTGACAAATGAATCAAAATCAGCACTCGAAGATCTTGTTTTGTTCATTAGTTACTGAGTATTTTCTGTTCTTATGTACTGCCATTGCTTTTAATTTTTCATATGTGTCTTCTTCCAGCAAAGGAAAATCATTATGATTTTTTCATTATTTCTTTCTATTACTGTTTCCATAAATGTACAAAATACTTTTACTATAAATGACAAGTGCAAGCAATAAATTCTTTGCTTGAGTTGATATTTTTGCTAAAGAGGCGATTTTTCGGTGTAACAGTAAGAACAAAATTAACAAGTTCTTTGAGCTTTTCAAGTATGTTAAGAAAAAAGAATTTTAAATCTTATTCTGTAGCTGCATAAAGGAAAATCTGTTACTCCTTAAGGCATTCAATTGAAGATTGTTATATAATAAATATAATTATGTATATAATATATACTCCAATTATTATGTATGCAGTTATAGTTATTATATAACAGTATATTCATTATAAGAAATTATTTATTTAAAATAAAAATGGCAGAATAATTGACACATTAGTTTTATGATCAAAAGATAAAAATTTCATTTATGTACTCATTTTAACACTATCTGTAAATATTTGCAGTTGTAAGCATATGAAATTCTAGAATTGAAGCTTTTTCCTATACTGTTTTTATTGGATAACACTTTAAGATATCTGGTCCTTGCTATACTCATTTAACATTTTTAAATTACATCATTCTCTGGGCATATTGATCAAAATTAATAATTCTTAAATGAATATTTCATTTAAATCAATGATTCATTTAAAAAAGTTTTGTATAAAACATTTCCATATTTGTGCTTTTTGACCATTCATGGAGTTAGTTTATTGGAGAAATTTATAAATATAATATAAAAATATGTCACATTGGTTAGAATTTCATGGCCCTTGACCTACATTAGCATAGTACCCTCCAAAGAGGTTATTTAAGGTCACTAGCACATTGTGCATATTTCAGGAATACTGAAATTCTGTGGGCATACAATCTTATTTTTTAAAAAATGTATGGACAATTATATGATTTGTATGATTATGTCCCTTCCTATTCAATCTGAATTACTTTTTAATAAATTTAACCATTAGAACTATACTTGAATTGGCTTTATAAACCCTTCTTTTGGGATTTGAAGGTTTCTATTAATCAATTGCACAATTACGAATTTTAGCTGTGGAGTCAATAAGAATCTTAGCCCTTCTATGTAGAAACTACGTAACATTGGATAAAGGACCTCATCACATCATGAAACCGAAATAAAAGTGTCCGTCATTCTAATAATATCTTGACTAAAATATTAAAATATGTTAAATCCTGAGCACAGCATAATGGCTGCCTGAATGTGCTCAGTAAGTATCATGTATTGTTAACGTTCTTATTGTTGTTTTTGTTTAGGGTTACTTTTGTTTTTATTTTTTATTTTTTTTTGCTTTGTTTTTTGCTTGGCAGTCAGTTTTTTTTACATGTTTAAAACAATGAACACATATGGCTTGTGTACCAAGGCAACTGTGATACCTTGCACACTATATAGTGGGCCTGATTTTCAGGAGTTTCAATTTTCATTTTTTTAATTACATGAGATTAATCACAGTCTGAATATTTTATGAGAATTCCAAAAAATAAATGTTTTAGAAGTTTTATATTATGTTCCATCTAAAGTAATGTAGTCAAACACTGTGCTGTCCCAGTCTGTTCTTCTGGGGATCTGAGTCATTCCTGTGTATACTTATACTGCCCTCCTAGTATTCACCTAGTAGCTGAGTAGGTTACCAGGTCTACTGTCATGTATTGCTTATGTGAAAACAATGTATTTTATTTATTTATGGCTTCAGAGCACAAATGTACCAATGGTGGCAATTCAAAAATGCCAGAGAGAAACCTTATAGCTCTTCCTTTTGATGAAAAGCAGAAAGTCCTAGACCCAAGAAGGTTAAAAAAATGTGGGCTAAAATTGTTAGAATCTACAAATAGTCTACTATCCTTGAAATTGTGAAGAAGAAAGAAATTCATGGTAATTTTCCCATCACATTTCAAGATGCAAATATTATGGCCAGCGACTTATAGTTAGAGAAAATGAAAAAGCAATTATAGTGTAGGCTTCACTATTACCCATAGTTTCAGGCATGTAATGAGGTTCTTGGAACACATATCCTAGGTAAAAGTAGTAGCTTCTTGCCACAATTGTTAAACAATTGAATGAATCAAACCTCAGCACTCTGGAAGGCTCAGCAGGAAAATCATGATTTCAAGCCCTTCCTGGGCAACTTAAGGAGATGCTACTTCAAAATAAAAAAGAAAACATGAACTGAGTGTGCAGCTAAGTATGAAGATGCTGGTTGAATTCCCAGTATTGAACAAAAAAAGAAAAAAATATGAATGTATATGGTAATTTTTGGATTTCATGTATACCTCTTAAAACATTTTAATCAAAAATATTTTTCAGAATTACCAATTGCTATATAGAAGTAAAACTGATACTTAAATTTTGTGGGAATAATTTAATTTTCATTCTAATCTAAATAATTCATACTTAAATATAAACTTACTTGTATAGTTCATTAAATATAGACTGTGCAACTGTGAAAATTCCATTTGTTTAAAAACTGTATAAATTAGATTTCAGCAGAAAATATCCAATAACAAAAATTGAAAATTTAAGAAATATAATATTTCTGTATTATTTTAGTATGTTAGCCTTTGTGAGAGACAATTTAACATTTATTGTTATCAAGAATGTAAAAGTTGATAGCTGTTTTATTTGGAATAAGTTTTGAATTCAGTCCAATCCATCTACAATTTCTATAAAAGCAATGAAATTTACTATAATCACAATTGCTTAATGTAGTCCGTTGTAATGGGGTTAAAATAAAATGCCTTAGAAATATTTCACTGTAATAAGTTTTACAGAGTGATATGATTTGTAATTGTCAGTCATTAAAGAAATACTGTGCGAACCAGCAATGTTGCCTTGGAATAGAGATTTCTCATTTAGAGCTTACGAATTATTAACTAAATTTGATTGTCTTAACTGCTTGTAAACTGTTGAAGAAAAAAAATGAGTAAAGAGACGTTTATCTTTGTAACAACATTGGAGTGAACTGACTGCAAAATTTAAGAGCAAATAAATTTTTATTACTATCAGATTTTAAGTGAATAAAGAAAAATTTTCATATCAGATGAGAAATTAAGCACTTTTTAAAGTTCATATTAAAAACACTGCTTAATGGCTAAGCACAAATTGGATAAAATATCTGCAGCACAATATTAATTCAAAACAATTTAAAAATAATGTAAGACTACATTTATAAGATGTTATTCTGTAGTTAAATTTCCTTATTTTCAAATTGAAAATTTCAAAGCATGAATATATTATAAATAAATTTACAATTTAAATGGAAAATCATCTCTGTATTTTTCAGTCCATGAGGCAAATAATAGAGGTGAGCAATCTATAAAAAAAATCAATAAGCCCATTTGAAAAGATTTGTAACAGGTTTTGGAGTTAAAATGGCATAGATTAGACCAAAGCATTATTATCCATTGCTTTTCCCTCTGTACTGTTTTGATGTGGAAGAAGGAACAAATTTAAATGGTGTCTTATGGAACACATGAAATACTGCTCCTCCGAATCCCTCCTGTACCTGGAAGAAGACTGCTCTTGCTAAGTAGATTATATATCAGAAACAAGGTAATTAGTCATCTTATGTTGGGGCAATACAAGATCCTTATCAGGATCAGCAAGGGAATAGGTTTAATATAGGATAGACAATTTATAGGATTATTTTATATTATTCACCCAAAAAGTCAAATGCAAAAAATTGTAGGAGAACTGTCCACACATTAGAGACACAAAGAATCTAGCTCAGGGCCTGAATCCCATGGCAATGACAGCATGAGTCCAGCTGAAGACCTAGAGTCCATGACGGTGTTCTCCATGAGTCCAGCTGAAGACCCAGAGTCCATGACAGTGTTCTTCATGAGTCCAGGTTGAGGCCTAAACCCGACAGTGATTTCTTATGCAAGTATCTGCACTGGGGAGTGTCTGCCTTGGAAAGGCCCAAAGACCAGTAGTGGAAGCCAGAAAGTCTACACTGGTTGGATAAAGGACCTTTGCCAGAAGGCTGGGAGATCTGCACTGGAAGCAGGAGCAGGGCTTGAGGTAAGGACCAGAGCTCCCCTGAGGAGAACCGCTCAGAGAACGCCCTCAGAGATGGCGAGGACCCAAGCTTTTCCGATGACAATAGGTGAGTTCATATCAAGAAAACCAGCATGAAAAGCTTCTCCAGGAAAATCAAGAGCACACCATCTTCTCCTTTTATGCTGTTGGCAGCAATCTCCAGGTGGGCTTTCCACTCCCAGAACCACACTGGCTCAACTCAGCTGGTTGGGATCATTAGTTAATCTACCATACCTAGCAAGGCCTGTTCAGAACAGGCAGAATAAGCCCCAAATTATTGCCATTTTCCAGACTGCTGAGGGACGTACCTGAAGTCAGCTGTTCTTACACATCTTCGAAACTACAGTATATCTTTAAGAATGCTTCAAGGGTATTAATATCCTTTAAGAATCACTTTTCTCATTTTGAAAAACAAATAAAAGCTTACAGAGATTTGAAGAAGACAGTAACTACTATGGTAGTCTAATTTTAAATAATTTAAATAATTGAAAATAAATCAATTTGAAATAGTATTAACATGAAATAACTTGAAGAAACAATAAATGTAACATTATATATATATGATATACATATGACATTTTTGTAAGATTTTAAAATAACACTAGAAATACATCTGAAGATTTACTGATGATGGAGTAAAATTTTTAATCACAAAATGGTACTGCAAAGGCAGTTTGCTTTTTTTTTTTTGTTTGTTTTGTACCGGGGATCGAACTCATGACCTTGCGCTTGCCAGGCAGGCACTTAAGCCACTGAGCTAAATCCCCTGCCCAACAAAGGCAGTTTGATAAAAAAAATGAAAATATTAATGATATATATTGTTCATTCATGAAATGAATGGGACAAAAACTTTCACTGAAAATCTACAAATTTCTTAAATATGTATTTTTACTATTTTTTAAGAATTTTAAAAAGAATTATTTATCATTTTAATTAGGAGGCCAATTAATACTCAATTCAAAATAAAAAGCAACTCCTATATTCTCTTACTAAACATATCTAACCTAAATTCAATCAAATCCATATCTAATGTATAATTTGGAAATGCTGCAGGAAATAGAGAATTAAGTTAAAGGGTAAATACAAATTAATACTTATATATGGGAAAATCACAAGGAAAACATGTTTAATAATGCATTAGCAAAAATGCATAAGTAGTAAGTACAAGACATGATCCTTGAATAAAAACTTGATAAATGATGATTGAGCACACAGAGAATGCAAGTTTTTGGTACAACTGAGTATATTTGAAGTGTACTGGACATATGATGGTCAATTGTGGAGCACCATGTCACTGTTTCCAGTCCTAACGGGACTGCACCTATTAGGAAGCAGTGTGAGTCACATAGAGGTGACTTCCTAAGCCGTCTTTCAGTTTACTGAGTCTGGCCAAGGCCTTGTGTGCATCCTCATGATAGCAAACTTGTGCCGTCAGGCTGGAATGCTTCCCACCAATGGCCATGGTTGAGCTCACATAGAGCCATGGTACTAATGGGCTGAGATATGAGATCATGTCTTCACTGAGGCCTGTGTGACTCCAGGGGGAAATTCCTTCTCAGACCTGGCTACCAAGCAGGTTACTTGTTAACCATAATCTAAAACTCGCTGTCCTGTCTGTGTCACAAGGCTCTGCTTCCTCTGTTACAAGCCTTGCTCATCTCCCCACTTGTCTAGCATACTCAACTGCCCTTTCCCCCAGTGTGAGTGTAATCAATAACTACCAAGGTTCTGGCTGCCTTCTGGCCTTTTGCTCCCTGAGAACATCGGGACACACCAGATCCCTGTTTCTTTGCATTCTGTCTGTTTTTTTCCCTCTCTGTGTGCCTTAATACCTGGCAGGAGATTGGGGTTCAACACAGTGGGTCCCTAATATCTGGTACTGTGGAAGGCTTAGATTCACTTAGCATGAATTATATTAAGAGAATTTATCAAAATATTTTAAAATAGAAAATCTTCATGTTAAAAAAACACTGACGTGAAAATAAGGATATTGACAGACTTGAACAAAAAAGCAAAATCTAAGCAGGGGGACTTCTGGGTTTATGTTATATTTTCTTACCCAATATGATAATAGCAGAGACCATTGGCCTTCATATAACTCTATAACCTTACAGTTTCAGTATGTTCTAGATGGCCTCTACATGTATCTATATGACTCGGAATGAAAGCTTTTTCCTGTGTTTCTGTACCTATACTTGAAGCTGATCACAAGTGCTAGGAGGTTTGCAATTCTTTTGATCTGCCTTACAAATATGAATATTAAAAATTAATGTTAGACTTTTTGGGACCGGAACCTTCCGGACCCGCAGAGTGGCCCGGGCTGTTTGGATTGAAAGTCTGCAGAGACCGGCATCTCGACGCAACTGTTTGGGACTGGTAGGCCCGCCCTTCATCCGCAGGGAATAGCCCAGAGACCTGCATCGGGGCCAGGTCTGTTTGGGCCCGTAGCCCCGCTCTTCACCCACAGGAAATCTCTCAGAGACCAGCATCGTGGCCTGACTCTTTGGGACCGGGAACCTCCCGGACCCGCAAAGAGGCATGGGCTGTTTGGATTGGGAATTTTGTGGAGACTGGCATCTTGGCCAGGTCTGTTTTGGACCAGGAAATTTGCAGAAACCAGCATTTTGGCCTTACATGTAGGCCCACACTTCACTCCCAGGGAACCTCCTAGAGACCTGCCTGGGACAAAGCACAGTGGCCTGGCCTGCCTGAGATTCCACAGGCTCCAGGTTGACCACACCCAGCATTTGCCTTACAACTTAGGGAGCCAGGAGCCCACAGAGGGGAGTTAGGACCCTGTGAGGAAGCCAAGAGCTTGTGGGGGAGCCACTGTCCCTTCAGGAACTGAGGGTGCAAGAGGTAATTCATAACACATGAAAAGAAACCTTTGGAACACTGCTCAAAGTAAGGAAATATAGAAAAATTACAAAAGGAAAGACCAAAAGGCAGGCTCAAAGACCTAGCCCTCCCCAAGAAAGCTTAGAAGCCATGTACATAGAAGAAAAAAGAAGCCATACACCTGAAATGTCTGAAATGATATCAAATGAAATAAATATGCAAATAGGGAAAGCTATGGAGAAATTCAAATCAGAAATACTTGCCCAGATAAAAGAAGAATTGATAACAATAGTGAAAGAAATAGTGAATGCATCTAGTGAAAACACAGCTAAAAAATTAGAGGAACAAAGCAAACAGATAGAATCTCTGAATGAAAAATATAAGAAACAAACAGAATGCATAAAGCAGATTCAAAGAGATATACAGGAAATCAAAAATTCTATTGAAAGCTGTAAAAACCACCTCAATGAAAGTGAAGATAGAATTTCAGACCTCGAAGATAAGATGGCAGCCAGTTATCAGGAAAGACAAGATCTTTTAAAAATAACAAAGAATCAAGAAATAAAATTCAACACCTGCAAGAAGATGTGAAGAAAAATAACATAAGATTTATAGGGGTAAATGAAAAAGAAGGGGACAGCCCAAAAGATATCAAGAGGATATTTACAGAAGCAATAGCTGCAAACTTCCCAAACATGACAAGAGAAACAGATATCTGGATAAGTGAAGCATATAGAACTCCAAACAGCCATAACCAAAATAAAACTACACCCAGACACATAATAATCACCATCGCAGAAATCCAACATAAGAATAGAATACTAAAAACTGTTAGAGAGAAAAGAGAGATCACCTATAAAGGAAAACCAATCAGAATCATGGCAGACTTCTCAACACAAACAATGAAATCAAGAAGAGCATGGAGTGAAGTCTTTCAGATCCTAAAGGAAAACCACTTCCAACCCAGACTGACACACCCTGCAAAACTGTCCTTCAAAATGGATGGAGAAATAAGATACTTCCATGACAAAGAACAGCTGAAGAACTTCATGAACACCAAACCAAACC
>PVJX010027859.1:0-24461 GCA_004027295.1 Dolichotis patagonum
TGTTGGTGGGCTTACCTGCTAATTTCTTTTTGCTCATTTCTTATTTAGCTTCTTCTGAAGGATCTTCTCATTTTGAGTGTGTTCCCTACCTTTTCCTCTTTTTGCTTTTAGTTGTTGTTGTTGGTATCTTTTGTTAAGAAAACTCTTTGA
The DNA here is from genome assembly GCA_004027295.1 of Dolichotis patagonum. Lineage (NCBI taxonomy): Eukaryota > Metazoa > Chordata > Mammalia > Rodentia > Caviidae > Dolichotis > Dolichotis patagonum. The sequence goes on from PVJX010027859.1 coordinate 151, forward strand.
AGTTCATTTTAATGGAACTGTAGCTCTCCTGGCCACAGTAGGTGCAGGTTTTGTAAACAGTAAGAAAAGCTCCTATCCTCAAGACTTTTCATCTAATACTTAATTTTAAATATAGAGATAAACTGAAAGGATAGAATATGGATTTTTTTTTCTTTTTAAAGAAAGTAAAAAAATTTTATTTAGCATAATTTCTTCTAAATATTTATGGTAGAACAACAAATGGCTGCTTTTTCTGCATTTGACCAGTGGTTATAGCAGATGATCAGATCAATTAGCCTGCAGACAGTAGAGTACAGCACCAAGTATCTTCACACCATCTCTTATTTCCATGTGCTTCTTCAGTGTGTGGACCTGAGCTGTAATGAGCTAAGTGAAGTCACTTTGCCAGAAAACCTGCCACCCAAACTGCAAGAACTCGACCTGACTGGAAACTCCCGCCTTGCCCTGGACCACAAAACTCTGGAACTGCTGAAGTAAGCATTTTTTTAAGCCTGTTAGCCCCATTGTTATTCCCTGGCAGTGGGATTTATAGCTGAGTGGAAACGTGAACCATAAAAGGAGTACCCTTTCACTCACCACAGTAGCTATATGTGTGCACCTAAATAAGACCCAGAATACATGGGAGATCATGGAACAACCAAGATATAAATTTGATGTACATAAATCTGAGTAGATGGAGTCAGGGAGCGACACTTAATGCAGATGTTAAGGAGGAAAGATTTTGAAAGAGATGGATGATATGAGGACAGTTAACAAGACTGGAAATTTAGTATAGTTAGGTCCTGTTAAAGTTCTCTTTATGTTTTAGGAAGAGTTTGTTCACTCTTGATAGTGTTGATAAAGAATAAATTTTCCATTTTTTTATTGTATAGTAAGGTAGCAGCCTTGAACACTGACCCACATTAGTCATTGTGTATCTGCCATATTAGCTTATGTGCTATTGGGGTATATGCTACTAAAAGTCATCTTTCTTTATCTTAGAAAAAAACTAAAAAGTAGAATGGTCCTTGGTGAATGGTACATTAATAGTATCTTTGGTTTAATGCATTCAAAACTTGAAGGCCACTTAAAGTGATTACTGGTTAGAACTTGCCTAATTAATGCCTGTTTGTTGACATTTCAAATAGGAAAACTGACAGAAAAACTGATTTGTATGTAGAAGAACACTGCCCAGGCACACTGTTCTGAGCAAGATGGGGACCTGGGTTTTCTCTGTTTTCGTCAAGTATGTGCGACCTCAGGCAGCCTGCATAGTCTCTTAGTCTGAGTGCATGAATTATCAAAGTATATTTCCATCTTCTGAAGTACTTTTTAAAAATAAATGTTCATGTTAAAAGACAATTTTATCAAGATTTGTTAATAAAACTATTTAGAGAAAAGTACTTTTACCTCACAGCAAAATCAATTCTGGCTAATTTGAGTTAAATCTATGAAATGAAATCATTTTTAGAAGTAAGAAATCATATGAATAAATTCACAAGCTAGCAAAGGACTTTGTAGGTCAAAAACTGGGATGAGAGAGTCTCAAGAAAATAAATCAATATATATAGATTGGTTTTCATATTAATGATGTATATATTCATATGTTAAATTTTACATGTGAACATTTAACTCTCTATTCCAAAAAATTACTAAGAATAAATCTAAAAGGTAAAGGACAAGCTAGAAAAAAATACTGTCCACAAACAAAAAATTAAGAATATTAATGTTCTTACTGGACTAATGAGTATGTCAATAAAATAATAAAATGTTATTCAGATTAACATTTTCCCTCTCGTATTGGTGCTGCTAGAGGAGTATAAACGGTTGTAGCATTTTTAAAAAGCAGCTGGCCAGCAGCCAGAAATGGTGGTACGTGCATGTAATCACAGCACTCGGGAGACTGAAGCAGGAGGATTGCTGCAAGTTCCAGGCAGCCTGGGGTACATAGCGAGACCCTGTCTCCGAAACACAGACAAAAAACAGTCTGCTATATAAAACTTATAAAAATGTTCAGATTACTTTAGACCAAGTTTCTGAAGAGCAATAATTTGTTTTAAAAATAATCAGAAATACAGTGTTCATTTTAAGCATCACAGTCACCAAAATATTTCTTTCATATTTAGAATGAACCTGAAATAAATTGAGAAACTATTTGTAGCATAATTGGGAAAAATGCAAAACCATGTGTACGTACATACACATGCAAAGGGAGAGAAGATCCCACCCCACCCCCAAAAAATCTGTTTGTTAAAGTTTTAAGAAGGAAAATGTGTAACTGGAGTGGCTAAACTGTGCTAAAGCCATTGTACTCTCATATTTTAAGCAAAAATTAGTACCAGTGAATCACAGTAACTGAAAATGTTAACTTCTGTTTATCATCCGGAAGGGCATAGGTTCTTAGTAACTCTGGAGAGCTGCTTAGCCTTCTTCTTGTACATGAGCTCGCAGGGAGCACTGCTGTGGGACAGAGCTGCTCCCAGGCTGAAACTTCCTTGAAGATGTCCAAGAGCCAAGTGCAGATCCCATCAGATGGGTGCTCAGGCCTGCCGTGTTAATGTTGAGCAAGGCAGAGAGGAAACACTGGTCCTTCACTACAGAGGATTACTGAGTCCAGCAGGGAACTTACGGTTTTCCTTTTTCATTAATGATCAGGCTACAAAATGGATTTATTTCTTTGAAGACTGTGTTCTGTAGAAATGATCATCTTTAGAAACGAGGCTTTATGTTTCCTCAAAATTGGGAAGATAGCAAAGATGTAGTGAGAACCTTCAGGTGCCTCAAGAAATTCTGGCGTTGCTCACCATTCTAGATGGATAAAATTTAGTGCCAGTTTACTCAGAGAGCAAATAATGGAAGACTGTCTTTCTAATGCCTCTCTTTTATTGATAGGATTAAAAACTTTCAAAAGAGTCTTTAGAGCCCTACTGTAAAATGACCTATTAATTTGATTTGGGGGTTTTCTGCTGATCATCTATGATTTAGCAGTATATGTTTTTAACTTTTTAGATTGGAGAGTAAATATTTGCTAATAATTGAGAATATAAACTTTTTTCTTCGTCTAAATATTTTTAAATCTCATAGAAATTGCCAGCAGCTACTTCTACAAAGTGAATACCAGTAAAATATCAGTTTTTCATCTCAGCATTTAAATTGGTTCTTAGAAATAGTATGCCATATTTGTTAAATTTAGAAGTTATGCCAGCAGATAATTTAAATTCTGGGAGTCATGACTTAGTAGGTGTTTAAGTTGTCAAGTGGTGTTGCATAGTTTTTTTCTCCTGTTTAAATAATATACCAGATGTGGGGGGTGCTGGCAGTGGTAATTTACAAGTAGGCAGGATTTATTTTACCACGTGGTATTCATTCACTCTACAGATGTACTTCACATCTGTTCTGACTTCCTGTTGGGGACACTGAATGCTTGCTTTCTAGTACGCTTATTTTTAAGAAATCCTATTAGAGTTCACCTTTTTTCCCCTCTAATTGGACCCAGTACACCAATTTGAGAGCTGAGGAGATAAGAACTAAATCTCCAATACATGTAGTTGACTTGTAATTTATTAAAATACTCCCATGTACTTTGTAGTTTTACATTCACATTTTACTTCATGTTAGTATTCTTAGCTCTTTTAAGGAAAGAATTGGAAGATCCAAGAAATGTCCTCAATAAGATATGGCTAGAAACTGAGTTTGGATGTGAATACTGCAGAATATTCTCACCTCAACTAACCACAGTATGATATGTTATTCTCAAAGCTGAGTATCCATGATATAAGAATACACCCAACATAATAATTTATATTTTGCTTTCTCATGTCAAGGCTAAGAGCTGTCCTTTTCGTTCCCAAGAGAAAGTAGTTTTCCACAGTGTGTCAGTCTCTACCAGCTGTTGTATTAGTGGTCATGAGAAGTATTTTCATGCTATGAATATGTACCTGGGTTTTTGTAATAATGAATAACTGATTTTTTGGCTGATATTTCAGACACAGTAAATGCAATAAGAAATCGTAGATACAGTACACTTAGTGGATATTTTCATTTATCAGATGAAAGTAGCAATTCACATATATTTGGTTTTAATTGTTCCTATTTCTTGTTTTCTTGTTAGTAATATCCGCTGCTTTAAGATTGATCAACCTTCAGCAGGAGATGCCTCTGGAGCTCCCGCTGTATGGAGTCATGGTTACACTGAGGCTTCAGGGGTGAAAAACAAGTGAGTTTGTGAAACTTTGCACAAAAGCTGCCTCCCTTTAGTAGGGTATAAAATGTTATAGTCCTCATTTTTCTCATGTAAAATTTCTTTTGAGTATGTTTCCCCAGAGTGGCTCCCTCGTGCCTCATGTTTGAACGCTAACCTAGGACCGCACTTGGCATCACATACTCTACTTTCGTGAGAACTATTAGGATACAGTGTAACTGACGCATTATATCTGTGGAAGACTCTAGTGTTTGGAAAAGGTCATAAGTATCAACATGCATTCCTGCTCCTTTGAAAAACCCCTTTATCTTTCTCTGAAGCTGTTTACCAAGCAAAACAGGGATAGTATTAAAGAAGAAGCAGCTTTCATGGTCCATGTTCAATATCTCTTACATTGCTAACTATGGAATCATTTTTACAATCTTAAGTTAGGTTGGGAGGAGTTTGATGTTCATTCCTTGTAATGTCCCTCACTTATCTTGCCACCAAGAGCATTATAGCTTAATTTGTTTTTCTTTCCTATTTTTACTAGCCTTCAGTCTTAGTACCAATGTTGATTTTCCTGAGAAATATAATTAAGCTTCTTAGGCTTACTTACATTATATGAAAGGTGCTAAGCTAATAATCCTAGAAAAATAAAGAATATTGTGAATTAACATAGTTTATGATTTCATTACCTGAGGTATAAGAACACAAAGTATTGCCAGGGATTTGGCTCAACAGTGTAAGCGCCTGCCTGGCAAGTGCGAGGTCGTGAGTTCAATCCTCAGTATCAAAAAAAAAAACCAAAAAAGAAAAGAGCACAAAATGTTGAGAGCAGAGGAAGAACAGAAAATGGAAAAAGATCTAATAAATCTAATAATAGCTCACATTAGTTCATGTTAGAATCAGGTGAAATTAAAATAAAAACAGTTATGTAGACCCATCAAATCATAAAATCTTCATGGGTGATTCTAAAGTATGCAAGTAAAGATTGAGAACCATTTTACCTAGTTAAATAACCTTCATGTTAACGGTAACAAGTGGGACTGGAGTGATCACTGCCATGCCCATTGCTTTTCTTTGGGGTAAAAAACAGCATCAACTCCAGTTCTGAAGCTCACACACTGATCCCTTCCTCTTTGATTTGGCCTGTGTCATCTGGAGGAGAGCAGACTCATCTCAACAGCTCTGATTCATTTGTTCTACAAAAGCAGAGTAAGCAGTGTGCTTGCCTTAGTTCTGTCTGCCAGGACTCTAGCTGTTGCCTTACTTCTGTGCACTTCGCATTGTATGTCATTTGCTAAGGGCATGAATGTATTCTTTAAAGCACTCAAATTTCCTCTCTGGAGTAATCACTGACCTGTGACATATAAATGCCAGTATGTGAAACTGCTGATTCTAGAACACTAATGTGAAATCTAAGATTGTTTTTAAAATGTCTGGGTATTAAAATTTGTCATCCATTCAGCTATATGAATGAGCAAGTAACTCATTAGAGTTGATTTTTCTGCATGACTCCATCTTCCATGTTTCCCTTTAACTTTTGTTATAGCAGAGTATGACATAGGTTCAGTAAAATGCAGAAGTGATCGCACTGTGTTTTGTCCCAGAGTGTGCACACATGCATATCACCACTTGGATCAAGAGATAAGAGGTGAACAGCACTTTAGAAGTCCCAGCCCAGCTTTGGTTCTTACTTCACTTCCCCTGTTCATTTTCAGTGTATTGGGTAGGAATTTTGTTGTTGTTTACACTGTAGATAAAGTGGGTACTTCCTCAAGCAGCTTGTGGCATCCCACCTTAAAGCAGCCTCCAGACCTCGAGAGATGTCTGTTCTGTTCCGTTCTCTCTCCTCGCCCTGCTTCTCCCTGGGGTGCAGTGTTGGCTTCCTGTCAGGGCATTGCAAATCCTTTGGGGGAAACCAAACAGGGAGCTGCAGTTGGATAGTTTAGGCTCTGCCTCAGATCAAAAAACACACAGGAAGTTTCAGCAGAAAAGCAGTCATAAGAGTGACCACACTATATATAAAAGAACACAGTTTACTTTCTTTCTTTTTTAAAAGAAATCCATTTCACACAGCCCCATTCTGATTAGCAAAGAGAGTTTACAGAAGAAAGAATTTTAAAATAATTATAAAACTTTAGCTTTACCACAATTTGCCATATACTTGGGATGAATCATTTTTCTTAATAAATGAAAAAAAGAATCCCAAAGCATTGACCTGAAAACAAGACTATTTGGTTTAGCATCGGGCTTTGTACTTACTTGCTGTGTTGATGACGAAGTCTTTTCTTTAGTTTCTCTTCAGCTTAATTTCTTCATAAGATGAAGAAGAATCCTATTGGGTTCTTGTAGTGTGAGTTAAAGTGTGCAACATACACAGACCAGTGTGTGCTGTATAGTAAATCCCACTTGAGTTTTAGCTACTGTTATTATTAGTGGTAATAGTTACTGTTATTTATCTCTCAGTTCCCTAAAGACAAGTTTATATGTCTGGTATCTAGCCATAATAAATAATAGGTACTAAAATAGTTTTCTTTGTAATAATTTATATATAATAAGAAAGAATCATCTACTTTCAGTACAATTCCCCCATTTTAGTATTCAGTTCTGCAAGATGATTTTGACGTTGTTGTTGTTGTTGTTGTTGTTGTTGTTTTTGTTGTTATACTGGATATTGAACTTAGGACCCTTCCACTGAGCTGCATCCTCCATCCTTTCTTTATTTTTTATTTTGTTTTGAAACAAGGTCATGCTAAGTTGCCCAGGCTGGGCTCAAACTTGTTGAGCCTTGTGCCTCTGCCTCTGACTGTGTGCCACCATGCCCAGCCCTTTCTCCTTAACATTTTTAGACTATTTTTACTGGTCCAGGACTCTAGGCTGTCAGAATTCTATTGCATTTGTTTAGGTTTATTTTCATATCAATACTTGAAAATGTTGCCCTAGTCTTTCATGTTGTTTATGATAAGAGTGTTCTGTCGCCCTGCACCCACATCTCACCTTCCTTCCATTTTCCTGGATTTTAGCCATTTGAATTGATGTGCCTCAGTTAAGTATTTTTGTGTTTTTCTTGCTGGCAGTCTGGTTGAACTTCTTATATCTATAGCTTTATAGTTTTCATCAAATCTGAAATTTCAGCCATAAGGTCTTAAGGTTTTTTGTTTATTTTTTGTGTTTTGGGTTTTTTTTTCTCTCCTCTTTACAAAACTCCAGTTCCCTGTGGATCAGGCTGCTTGATGCTGTCCCACTGCTCACTGACGCCCTAGTTCCCTTCTCGAGTTCTTTTTTCCTCTCTGTTTTATTTCGGATAATTTCTGGGACATGGTTTACGTGGAAACAGTTTAATTCTGAACTTGAGGGGGGAAACTCTGACTTCAGACCTCAGTTGAGCAGCTTTCTTCCCTCCAGTGCTCTATGTAAAGACTCTAACCTCCTGGTCCTCCCTCAGCTAAGGGAATGTCACACACTCTCCCTGGGGTCCTCTTCCTTGTGCTGAGCTTGGGAATGGTTTCCAGAAATAAGTGACGAAGGAAGGCTGTGTCCAGTGTCTGATACTACTGGGGGAGGGAGGCTTCTACCTTTTAAGAACTTGACTTTCATATATTTTTGTATACTTTTATGTCTTTCGTATATTGTTTCCAGTATTTTAGTTGTCACTCAGATATGGAATTTCTCCTTAATAATTGTTTATTGGATGAACAGATAGATAAGAAGCCATACGCTAATAATTATTTCTCATTCCCCTCTTTTTCTGCTACTAAAATAAAATAAGAAAAGGGTGAGGGAGTTATGTGTGAACTATAGTACTTGTTAGTCATTCTCCACATACATATTGGCTGTTAAAATTAGAGTCAGTTTACCTATTCTTTGGCTGGAGTCATAAAGAAATAAATTGAAATAGGCAAATCAGGGGGAGGAGGAGTTAGATGTGGGGAAGGAAAGATGAATAGATTCAGCACAAAAAGTTGGTCCTTTTCAGGTTGTGTGTTGCAGCTCTGTCTGTGAATAACTTCTGTGACAACCGAGAGGCTCTGTATGGCGTGTTTGATGGAGACCGCAATGTGGAGGTACCTTACCTTCTCCAGTGTACCATGAGTGATATTTTGGCTGAAGAGCTGCAGAAAACCAAAAATGAAGAAGAATACATGATCAATACATTCATCGTTATGCAAAGGTAAAACTTTAAGTCCCTACTATATGTTTTCTTGCTCTTTTTAAAACTGTTTTCCCTCTGGTTAGAAATTGAGTGCTTAACATGTCAGTGCACCATTTCTGCCTATGGGTGCTGCAGACACGTTCACAATTTGGTGTAGCCCAAACAGCAAGGATGAATTATCCTCTGGTTTGAGACATACTGATGTTCAGAGAGCTTTGTAGGAAAAAAGTCTGGCTGGAATTTCTTTTCTCAGACACCTGGACCTCACGGGCCTATACCAGTTCCAGATTTTCTTTTTTGCAGCACCTGATCTTCCCCATATCACGTGAGCTCCACCAGCATTTTAGACCTAGTGGTGTGTAGACTTCTTTAGAAACAAGCCACTTCCAGCCCAGTTTGTTAACCTTTAAAGAACACTATCACTGGCTCAGTGGTAGAGTTCTTGCTTTGCATGCACAAGGCCCTGGGTTTGATCCCTGGTAGCATAAGGAAAGGAAAGGAGAGGAGAGGAAAGGAGAGAAAGGAAAAAGGAAAAGGAAGATTTTAAAATACTATAAACCTTTGTGAAATTGAGGTAGGTAGTCAGATTTTAGGCCAGGAGTTAAAACATTGTTTGCATGTTTTTCCTCTTGTATTCAGTGATCAAACTCTATTACTAGCACAATACTAGGCCAATGCCTGGCATTTCTACCTACAACAGAGCTTTAGGTCACTGCAAAAATTGTGGAATATTCTTTGAACTGTTAGGACTGAATTTTACAAGGGCTCCCTCAAAGAACCGTCCATTCTTTTGTTACTGTCCATTCTTTTGTTACCTTCAGAGCTTTATAGGTTGTAAAGGAATTGCCTGTCTATAAATATCATACTATAGACCTTTGCTCTTACGGGACCCAGAATGACAAGTCAGTTAGTGGTCCAAAGGTCATAGCAAAAGTAATGATCTTTTCTTTCTCTGCTTCTCCTCTTTCTGTATAATCTGCCAGAGGAAATAGCTTCTTTGAACGAGAGTAGACAGTGTCTACTGTGCAATGCTGTACTGAGTCAAAATGGTTCCTCTTGGGGAGCCCCATGCAGGGGTTCTGGTATGGGTCCTTGCTATCCAGTTCGGCATTGTGTGTCAGATTCCTAGTGGGCACAAACAATTAGCGGTTGAGCGGTAAGAGCTAATATTTAGCAAGCCATTCTTATTTATAGTCATTGTTGTAAAGGCTGCACATGTTGTGAATTTTTCCCAGTGACATAGGTTCTATTCTTATTTTATTGATAAGATGCAAAAAGTTAAAACAGGGTCCCTGAAGAGCGCTAAGTAAGTGGTGCACCCAGGATATGTCCATTTGCAGTAAGGATCTGGAGGATGTTCTGATACCAGGCCGTAGCAGCCTTCCTATTTTTACCACTACCTTGTCCTAGGACACACACCCACACACACACACCCTTCACTATACACCAGTGGATAAGAATTAAAAATCAAGACCTTCATACTTAGATTACTGGCTCTTTCACAAATCTTTGTGTCTTTGAGGAAGAAAACAGAGCTGCCTTGAAAGGGCCTAAGGCCAACCAGATCTGATTATAGGTGTCTGGAAGTTGGAATGTAGAATCCTGAGTCACAGGCCCACGTCAGGGGTGTTTTGCATGCCTCTTATTTTCTCTTTTTGTTAACGCAGATGCAGGATTGTGGTGGGCTTTTTTGGTCTTTGAGGGGAACTGTATGATCTTTGTGCCTGATCTTCGAATATTTGTGGGTAGGCAGACCTGGTTTCTGTAACCAGTTGTTTAACAGAAGCACATGAAAGGAGCCAGTACCCTCCTGATTACCTAAGAGTTGCCCCCCATGAAGTAGGAGCTGCTTTCTAAACCCTGTTACTTCCATACCACTGAGAATCAGCAGGGTTCTTGGAGGAATTACCACTTGTGGAGCTTGTGATTAGAGTTCTTTGCTCCTTTTGATTGTCAAGATACTCAGGTGCTTCATGTATTCAGTAAGTCTGTGGCTTAATAGTTATGAATAAAAGAATGAATCATAAGCACTTGGTGCTTGATCCCCACAATGTCCTTTCTGCATGTTTTCTAGAATAAGTGGTACTGGTTCAGAAAGTCTTGGTATAGGGCAAGAATAGTTCAATACTTGACCCGTACAGCGAGCGTCCATCACAAGGGTTTATCCTGAAGTATGTGTGTGCATAGGTGTCATGTGTTCCTATATGCCTTGCTTTAAATGGTTCCTTCAGTTTTCCTTTACTGAGAACAGAGGGGATTTAGAAAAGTAGGAAAACGGTGTAATTTCTTGCTGCCCTTGGAGTGTGCTGCCAGGGCTGTGTGATTGATGTGTGATGTGAGGTAGCAGGTTGAAAACAGCAGTCCATTCATGAAGGCTGCTTCATTCCAAACCAGCTGTTGTGCTTTCAGTGGAAAAGGGACACATTCCTAGTGTCAGCAGTACCTCTCTGTTGGATGTGTGTGATGTCAGGTTCCAGTGGTTCTGTTCCTGAGAAGAGTGCTGTATGCTTTGGTGGAAGAGCTGTCAGTGGTGACTGTCTGTCTGGCTCCTAGCCCCAGCCAGTGGTGTAGTCTTCTTGCTGAATTAACAAAACAGAAGTTTTCACTCCCTCTCTTGGATTCTAGAAAACTTGGAACTGCTGGACAGAAACTTGGTGGTGCTGCTGTCCTTTGTCATATCAGGCATGACCCTGTGGACCCTGGAGGATCCTTCACCTTGACCTCTGCTAATGTGGGCAAGTGCCAAACAGTTCTCTGTCGAAATGGGAAGCCACTGCCTTTGTCCAGATCATATGTCATGAGCTGTGAAGAAGAGCTGAAGAGAATTAAGCAGCACAAAGCCATTATCACTGAGGTGAGGGGATGGGGGGGGGGTTCCTCAAGATGGTGGGGGAGGAGCAGCTAGGTCAGTGGCGGGGAGCCCATGGCACATGTGCCGTGGCAGGTGGTTTGTGTCATCAAAAACTCTAAAGGTTCACCATCATGGAGCTAGGTCATGGCAAAACCAGTTAGGTAGCATTTGCTTTCACAGGATATTTTTGAAGTTGGTTTAAAATTGGAACCCCAAATCCATAGTGTCATAAGATAAATTCATTGTATATTCTCAAAAATATTATAACACATGAAATAACAAAACATTTATTGATTGCCAGGGTGCAGAGAGCTTCATGGACAGTGTCCATTTGATCTTCATAGCTAGTCTTCAGAGGCATGTTTGGCTGGTTGAGAGCTCTCCTGCTGAGCTCACACTGCTGGGTTTCATATCTCAGCTCTTGCCACTTCACACCTCTCTAAGCCTAGGTTTTGTCATCTGTAAAGTGTCATCTCTTCTGTCTTACAAGGCTATTGTGACTTGTGAGCTTTGAATGTGAGAACTCGTTGTCATTTTGGTTTGTGCCTCATGTTCAATTTGAATGATACGGGCTTTGCTCCATTTGAGTCATGCAGTTCTCACCAGAGGCTAGTTTTCACCATGGCAGAGAGGGCATTTTGAAACACTTTGGGTTGTCACTACTGCATGGAGAGTATCAGACAGAGGCTAGGATTTCTGTTAAACATCTGTGCATGGAACAGACCCAATGACAAAAGACTTAACTGGCCCCAGAGTGGTAGCAGTGCTCCTTTTGAGAATCCTCAAGGAAATCTATTCATTACCAGTGAAACTTCCAAAACAGGTTCTGGCAGCTCTACTCCCTTCACTAATTCACCTTACAGAGTCACCTGCCATTTGCCTAGAAGATGATTTGGGAATATAGTAGCGATCCCCACAGATACACAGCTACCCACAAAGAAGCGTCCAGTCTTATGTTGTTGATAAAACTCATAGAACCTTCTGAGGTTTGAGACAAATTAATAGTGTAAAAGTTTGTAGCCCAGTAAAGAAAAAGATGGATTCCAGATAGGAAGGGCCATGGAGAGATACAGAAAGATTCAAATTATACCGTGGGATTCTGTAGAAATGAATCAGTGTAGATTTAGTTATGTGTCTGTTCTAGGAGCAGAGAGTATTAAAATTGATTGTAGACAGTTAGGGAGCAATGTCAAATATTGTATGGTATGTGTTGAATTTAATGCTCAATGTTATACCAAATGTGATTTAAAGGTTAAGGATTTCTGCTACATGAGTGATGTTTGTAGGTCACCCTTTGTTTCTTGGTTTCTGTGTCTCTCTTCCTCTTTGTGTTTGTCTACATCACAGAATACTCAGCAGTGAGAGTTTTTGTATTTCGCTTTTGTCTTTTTGTTTTTGTTTGTTTTGTCTTTTTGTACTCCTCTGTCATGAGGCATGCCCTTGAAAATACACAAAACTTGATTCTGATGGAGAGAAATTGAAAGGGTAGGCAGAACAGCACAGATAAGTTTCTGCAGAATTCTGTAGTTGAAGGATAAATTAACTCACTAGAATCAAGAGTTTGAAATTGTGCTTGAAGCTGTTTTACTAGTTTTATTTCTAAGAATTCCACCTGCTTGTGAGGATGGCATGCATGTCAAGGTTGTATGAGGAGCTTGGGAAAGCACCCCAAGAACAAGTAAACACCTTGCAAAGCCCAAACAACGGCAGGTGGTAGCTTTGGGAAAGAGAATACTCTCTGAAGAAACACTTGCTCATCCTGGACACACAAAAAAACTGTCTTTATCATCCTAGAAGCTTTTCTGGAAAGAGGCATTAAAACTAAGGCCACGAGGAGGCTCGTCAAAATGGGACGTATGCCTGAGAACCTCAGAGTTGAAAGGGAACCTCGTTTAAAGAGATATGTGGAGTAAATAAAAAAATGTAAAGGTGTTTTTGTTGGCAACTGGTCTCGAACTTTGGCTGCTGATTTAAATGCATATGCCAAGCTGAATTAAATCCTGGAGACTTTGCCATCCCTATGTGCCAACAGGAAATCAAGTTCAAGGAAATCTTGAGAATTGGTACTTCTCTGTTAGCATCTGGCTCTCCACACATAAACATTCTGACCTAGCTAGTCGCACGAGATCTTTGCCACCAGTTAAGTATACTCAGTGTCTGCCCCTTCTGGGCCTTCAGACACCCTTGACACTTGTGTCAGTGTCCCAGGGGAAAGGAACACACAGTTGAAGCATCCGTGCCGTGTGTGTTTCTTAGGCTGCCTTATCTTACAAAAGCTCTTCTGGTTTTGGAGGAGCTAGTAACCTATGACACCCTGCTGTGGACATGACAGGTTTTGTCACCTAGGGTGACCATAACCCTAATGAAGGAAATAGCTGAAGTACCTTCTTTTTGTCCCTGATACCCTTTCCCTACTGGGGCCTGCACATTAACCACTCCTTGGCAGGCAAATTGGCTACACAGCACTTGCCCTGTGCCCTGCAATCCGGTGGCCCTGAGGAAGCAGCACAGTTGTCAGACATTTTCCGTATTCACTGCCTCTTTGCAAACCCCTTTTCTTCCAGGATGGCAAGGTGAATGGAGTGACTGAGTCCACACGCATCCTGGGCTACACCTTCCTCCACCCCAGTGTGGTGCCTCGCCCCCATGTGCAGTCTGTGCTCCTCACCCCTCAGGATGAGTTTTTCATCCTGGGCAGCAAAGGGCTGTGGGACAGCTTGTCCATCGAGGAGGCCGTGGAGGCTGTGCGCAACGTGCCTGATGCCCTGGCTGCTGCCAAGAAGCTGTGCACCCTGGCCCAGAGCTATGGCTGCCACGACAGCGTCAGTGCTGTGGTGGTGCAGCTCAGTGTCACCGAGGACAGCTTCTGTTGCTGCGAACTTGCTACTGCTGGGAGTGTCCCACCACCCAGCCCAGGCATCTTTCCTCCCTCTGTCAACATGGTAATCAAGGATCGGCCCTCTGACGGGCTGGGTGTGCCGTCCTCCAGCAGCGGCATGGCCTCTGAGATCAGCAGTGAGCTCTCCACTTCAGAGATGAGCAGTGAGGTGGGGTCAACAGCCTCCGATGAGCCCCCTTCTGGAGCCCTGAATGACAGCAGCTCTGCCTATCCCAGCGAGCAACGCTGCATGCTGCACCCCGTCTGTCCGTCCAACTCCTTCCAGCGCCAGCTGTCCAGCGCCACTTTTTCCAGCGCCTTCTCCGACAATGGCCTTGACAGCGATGATGAAGAGCCAATTGAGGGCGTCTTCACCAATGGCAGTCGGGTGGAGGTGGAGGTGGACATCCACTGTAGTCGGGCTAAGGAGAAGGAGAAGCAGCAGCACCTGCTGCAGGTGCCAGCCGAGGCCAGTGACGAAGGCATCGTCATCAGCGCCAATGAGGATGAGCCAAGTCTTCCCAGGAAGGTGGACTTTTCTTCTGCGGGAACCATTGGGCGCCGCAGGGCTAATGGCTCTGTAGCGCCCCAGGAAAGGAGCCACAACGTGATTGAGGTCGCTGCAGACGCCCCGCTTCGGAAGCCTGGAGGCTATTTTGCTGCCCCAGCTCAGCCAGATCCTGACGATCAGTTTATCATTCCCCCAGAGCTGGAAGAGGAAGTCAAAGAGATCATGAAACATCACCAGGAGCAGCAGCAGCAGCCACCGCCACTGCCGCAGCAGCCCCTACAGCGACAGTTTCCAGTGGACCAGCTGCCGGACTATTATGACACACCACTATGACCCAGTCTGAGTACTGTTCTAAAAAATAAACTAACCCAGAAAGACTGAGTTGCAAGAGTCTCCCAGGCTCACATTAAACCAGGGGTTTTACTCCGTGTCCTCCCAGACACTGTCCCCAACCTGTCTTTTTAGCTAATCCGTAGGTTCCCTTTCTGTTGGTTATTTTAAAAATAATTACCACTTTTCTTCTAGTGTTCCGTTACCAATATGATTTAAATTTGTTAACTTCTTTCCTTAACATATCAGATGTGTAAAGACAAAGAACAAAAGGTTTAATATATTACAGAGAAATGGTTAATGATAATGTAATATTTTTTAAAAAGGGGTTTTGTTGTTTTGTTCGTTTGGAAGGCAGGGCAGGTTGCCATTGCTAAGTGATATAATAATATTATAATTCTGTATTTCTTGGAGGGGAAGCCTTTTTTGTCTTGAAAATGATAGACATTTGTAGAATATGGAGACTAACTCCTAGGAGTTGCTTTACTCTGTCAGGTGACTTAAGTCACTGGGATTCACTAATTTTCTCTGAGAGAACAGTTGATTGAGAAATTTCTATTGTAAATAGCTCAGTGTTATATAGAGATGCTTAAAATGTTTTGTAGTCTTGGCATATAAGGACACAGCCTAAATAACTGACTTTTCTTCTTCCCTTCTGATGAGCCTTCCCTGCCAGTCCCCACCCCAGCTCACCTTCCTAGTGGAGGCCGGGCAGCCCGCACACTGCTGTTCAGATGAGGCGGCTCCGAGACCACTGGATGAGAGCCTGCACTAAGGGGCCTGGAACCTGTTTCTTCCCTTTCCTGGCCCCATCCTCTTAACTTTTGCAGACACTTTTTAATTGTGTTCCTTACTGCTGCCACAATCAGCATGACTGTATAGCGTTCCATTAGACCATTTACATACCCAGAGTTATATTAAAGCAGAATGCACAAATGGACATGTCATAATTTTTGTTATAATAAATATGAAATTTACAAGTATTGGGCCCATCTGCTTTTGTCTGGTGTGTCTTGCAGATGATCACACCAGCCTGGGTGTGAAGCAAATGGATTGGATGTTGGGATTATTAAATATGACTGACTTGGATTTTCTTTAAGGGAATACACCCAACAAGGTAGACTACAGTGGATGAGGTAGTGAACTTGACTTTATGGCTGAGAGTAAATAGCTGGTCTTCTACCTTTCTATTTCTTCCTGCTGTGAAATAAAGAAGACATGAACAGGGGAATCAGTGAGGTTGCATATGGGAGATCCCTGCAAAGTGTCTACTCCCACAACGCCAACTTTTCAGTTCTACCGGGGTCCCCAGATCACAGGAGCAGGTCAGTGTGTCCCTATGGTGACAGTCAAGAGCTGGTTGGCTCACTGTCCACTACAGGCAGAAATAATGTCAACACAGCGGTATGCTAAGGAGTCCTGTGTTCCTCGATGACCCAGGAGGCACGTTTACAAACTGCCAGCCTTCCCCCAACCCACCCCGTGTCTTCACCCTGCGCTGTGAACTGTGTGTGGGAGAGACAGACCCATTTCCCTTCACGTTTGTCCAGAGCAGTGCCTAGCTAGTTCCCAGTGATGAGGCAGTTAATTAATTAATATTTCTTAACCTGTAGACTGGTAGAGGACTCCCTGTCCCTCACTAAATGGCCCATGAGCTGGCTTTGTCTTGATAATAACTTCATTTCCGTGTCGGGTTACTTGTGTACCATGCCCTTTGAAAGCCAGAACCAACTCATTGTAGGCCAGTGACCCAGGGAGCTGGATTTCCCGAGGGTAGGTGGGACGCTGCCTGAGGCTGGGACCTGGGCCACCTCTGGTCCTCAGCATCACTATCCAGCTCCACCTTCCTCAGCTTTGACCTGCTGCGTGTGGTTTAGTGGACATGTAGGGCTCTAGGTTCTCCCACTGAAGCCTTCCTCCCTGTGCCCTTGTGGGCTGACTCTGACTTCCTCAACTCTTGAATCCCCTCTAGGCAGGGTTCAGCCACCTGCGCTTTTTTTGTTTTTTTGTTTTTGGTCCTGGGAATCGAACTCAGGACCTTGCACTTCACAGGTAGGTGCTCATGCCACTGAGCTATATCCCTGGCCCTGTCTCCACGTTGTTTTGAGACGTGATATACCTCAGCCTCCTGAGTATCTGGAATTACAGGCATGCTTCACCCCACCCAGCTTTACCTGTGACCTTTGTAAAGTAGTTCTTCCTCTACTGCTCACTTCTGGAGGGATCAGAACCTGCTGAGTGTGGTCACCGGAACCAGCAAATACTTCAGGATTTCATGGCAGGTCCCAGAGCCACTGCTGTGCCAGCAGCAGCTACCAGGATCAGCAAGATCTGTGGAGACTTCCTCCACTTTTATAGCTGATGTAGGAGCAAGGGACAGGACACCTGGAGTTGGTGTTTTCATGAGTCCCCATGGTGTCAGCACTTGCCTCTGAGTCCATTGCATCATCAAGCACACTGCATGTACTACTGCAGAGTACGATGGAGATAGGTGACACTTTGCTTTTTGGGGCTGGGGGTGTATGGAACCTAGAGAAGACAAGCTCATCCAGTAAGTGACAGAAGAGAGGTACAGATACACTGCTAGGTCTCTGTGTTCTTGCAGAGAAACCTCCCCAGTTTCCTTTTGAGAAGGTTTTTAATTTCTGTTCAATACAGCATCGAAGAGTATGTGTGGAGCTGTTTATAAAACCATGACCCTATTTCAAGAAAAAGGCCTGGAGACACAACTCAGTGCAGTGACCCTGGGTTCAATCTCCAGTACTGGGAAGGCATACACAATGGGGTTGGAATATTAAAGTGCTTAATATTTGAACATCTCTGAAACTTTGGTATCTCAAGATACTAGGGATGAAGATTTCTCTTCTTGCTATATTCCCTGCTTCCTAGACTTACTGAGAAAGGATTTAGGGGAAGAAGTTAAAGGAGAAGCTTAGGCTGCTCTAGTGAGGCTTAAAAACTTGCTAAGAGTGTAAAAGCCTAATTGAGGATTCTAGAAGCTGTCGTGATGGATCAGCCACGTGCTGCCGCATGAATGCCCTCAAGCCTCCTGCTTTTGCCTGCTGCCCAGAATAGCAATGACTGGTGAGCTCCAAGGGCCATCTCTAGCCAGAAATTCAACCTGCCTGATCTGGTCTCTTGATTACTTTTGTCACTACGCCACCTACTGGTAGATGTAGCCTCCGGCTGGAACTGGATGCAACTTCTACTCAATTCTTCCATTCTCCCAGAGGAGCCAGGGTTTATATTTCTTAACTATTCTTGTAGACTCATGATAGAAAGCAATCCAGACCACTCGTAAGTGGCAGAGGTGCTGTGTGGAAGGTTTCAGCTTTTTACAGTGTATATCTGATTCCTGTAAGAAATGTGCCAGCAAAAAGTGCCAGCAAAAAAAGTGCCAGCAGATATAACCAGAATCATAAAAAGTCTGTTTCCAATATCCATCTAGTTCCCAGAGCCCAATTCCCCATTCTCCATGGTTGAAAAACAGTAAAACAACGTTACATGCTTTGAAATTTACAGAATAATGTCTTATCACCACTGGCACTGCCCAGCAGAAAGTAATTCTCATTCAGTTATGTCGACTCCCTGGGAAACACTGGTCAAAGGCCTTTTGAATTCATCCCCAACACACATCAACAGAATACTTTTCCAGCAATCAAACCAGGTAATGTATTCGAGTAATTTGTAAATAATCAAGCCTCATTTGCATGTAAGAATTGTCATAAAGAACTGAGGATGGCTGGAAAGTAATTGGAAGTATGACAAAGGTACTTTTTTAATAGAAAACTCGGCTATTGGAGGAAAAGATAAGGTAATGATAGAAAGTCTGCTTTTCTCATTTGTTACTGAATTTCATTTGTTTTTGTTTCAGTTCATCTCCCAAACTCACATTTTGTACAAAGGAATCTAGGCAAACTTTGCTTGCAGTATTGTTATTGATTTGTCACAAGTTGATTCTTACTGTTATATATTGAAAGTTTGACTCTAAGGTGTTTTTATCAAATCCTCACCCCCACCCAATACCAAAACTGGAACAAAGTTCAGATTTAGTTTGGCAAACCTATTGCTCTAATCAGTCAGTGAAAGTAGGAACTGAACCTAGAAGGCCAAGCTCTATTCTGGGGATAGAGAGTAGCTTCCACACCCCATCCGCTCCCCAATCCATTGTGTCACACACTCAGGAAGCACCTGTGCAGACCTGCAGTGCCTGGCGTGGGTGTGAGGGTGGCTGTGCTGACCCTGAGGGACCGAGCCACCATACAGATAGATGCATACAGGCCTGCTCAAAATATCTGGAACAGAACGCAGCCCTTGCAGACTTCTCCTCCGGGATGGAAGGGGCACGTGGTCCCCAAGGCTGCATTGCATGTGATGGGCTGGGTAGTAAAGTGCAGCCACACTGTCCCCTGCCCTGAATTTACCCGTAAACAAGCACTGCAGTTATTGGGGTTCGGTTCATTAGTTCCCTCATTTTATTCTAAATCAGAACACAGTGTTCTACCTTGTTAAATGGGGGGAAGCAACAGAACACTTGGAGAATTTTCTTCCATCTGCTTATGACTACAATTACTCTTGTTGTCATTTCTCTCATTTTCTCAGGACATCCAAGTAATGCTGGCTTCACTCTGGAATCACTGTGTACTCATTACTTCTTTGGTTTTATTCCAATAAACTTGTACTTGCTCCTAATGACCACTCCTACCCATTGAAAGGAAGTCAAAAATGGTACCTGAGATGATTTCCTCAAATGTTTTTCTCCACATCTTGATTTTCCTTGTCTTTAACAAAGCCACTCCCCAATTAACATTTAGAGGTTTTTAAACCAATTTCCTCTTCATAGAAATTCCCGTGTAAGCCAAGAATAAGGCAAGCACACAAAGTTAACATCTTTTATTTTTCTTATGGTCTATAATTCTTTTAAGAAACTTTTTCCAAGGGCTGCTCACAAGGTCAAACATGGCTCAATTAAATGGATGCTGCTTCCTGCATACCTCAGCATAGGAAACCACACTTCCTCAGGAGCGGCAACCTGCTAAAGCTGTTACCTCTCACAGGGTCCCCCTGCAAAAATGACTCTTTAAGCATGTATTGCAGTGTTGTCTGCATGTAGTATACACATAATTTTCATGTAACTTTTGTGAGTCCTGGTTTTTAAATTTAATTTCTGTCATTATATTCCCTGGCTTATAGTATGTTGAATTTAACACACTGGCTCCTTCTCTGTTCCTGTGTTCTGGGAAAGAAAGGGCAGCAGGTGAAGCCTGCCAGTCTGACCAGAGGACTGTCTGTCCCTCCATTTCATCCTAGTCTTCTGAGCAGCGCAGGGCAGACACAATCGCAGGAGTCCATCTAATTCTGCTTCCAGGCAGAATCCAGTTTATATTGTTCTGCTGTGTGACTTTTGTTTCTTCCTTCCAGGGCTCCAACAGTACAATCTCTGACCCCAGTCACAAACCACCTAGCATCTGTGTGGACTGGCCGGGCACCCACTCTGTCCTAAGTCCCCACAGCAGGTGCGGGAGTGAGCAGAGTGAATACCAAAGCCTGGTTTTGAAGAGAGACACATATAACCAAAGAATACAATGACGTGACGGCATGTGGGACAGAAGAAGGGCTAGTCTCACCCAGTCTGAGATGGCATATAGGCACCCACATGTCATGAGTCACAGCCCTGTACTGTGACCATGGAGGATGGGGTGCTGTGTGAGGTCCTTGTATTTGTAGATTCTTCACTCTCCTGCTAGGAATCAGTGACATCCCACCCACAGTGACAGAGAAGGGACACATATCCCTCCCACCAGCCGCTCCTCTCACTCTGTGTGTGGAGAGCCCATTAACCTCAGCTGGCACCGGGCTTCAGAAACCCCACCAAAGGCACCAGGACCAAGGGTGAAGAGGAGACAGAAGAAAGGATGCTATTCGCATCCAGAGCTCACAAAGACATATTCCAGGGGAAGGGAAGGATGTCATGGCCCGTGCTGCTCTGCTCTGGGCACTGAACAAAATCTAAACCATCTCCCAGTTTTCCTTGAATAGGTGGGGTCTGATTTTGCCCCACTTTCCACTCTGTGGTCCAGAAGAAGGGGGATGTAGCAGCCTCTACTCTTCCCTCCCGGGTGCCTGCCTCTTGGAGGCTTCTCTGCTGTCAGCCATGCCCCAGACACCCTCTGCACTCAGAGCAAGACGTTTTCAGCTTGGCCCCTCATGTCTGCACCCTGGCCATGTTCTTCCCTGGCCTCCAGAGTGAGAAAGTGAGCATGGAGGACACAGGTCACAAGTCCCTGTGGGTCTGACATGCCACCCTGCGGCTCCTGCAGGCCCCTTTCAGGTTAGTCGTGCTCCTGCTAGACGCCTTGCCAGGCTCTCTGAGTGCTTGTTATGACAAGTGGTGCCGCCTCTGCCCCTTTGCACCCATCTGGAGCCATGGAGATGATGCCAGTCCTCAAACTGACTTCCAGCCTCCAGTCCCCAGAGTTTGGAGCTGCCCAGTCTTTCACTTGTCCCTGGTGTGTCCTCCCACAGGAACTACACCTTCATCACATCATGGCCTCAGCCCCTTCCTCAGCAACTGATCAAGCCTGATAAAGGAACAACCTGCAAAGACCCCACTCCATCCTCTCCCCTCCTTCCTGCCCCTTCGTGCCCATCTAAGTATGTGAGAATCCTTCCATTCCAAACACAAAGGCTTCTCTCCTGGACCTAAGCTTGGTCTGGCTCTGTGCGCTCCTCCTCTTCTCTTTCACAGGCTCTGGCCTGACCCCAGTCCTCTCCTTCCCTGACTCCTTGCCCACTGTGGTCTCCCCAGTCCCCTGTTCCCTCAGGACTGCCCCAGTGTCCTGGTTCAGATGTTGGTGAGCTTGGCCACAAGCGTCGCTTCCTTTCTTGAACTGTTTTGGCACCTGTTTGGCCTCTGTTTTGCAGCAATGGAGATTGAGCTGAGGGTATAGTGCATGTTAAGCAACCGCATTCACAGCCCTCTTTTGGGTTTATCCCAGGTTGGCCTCAGGTTGCCAATCATCCTGCCTCAGTCTCCCAAATAGTTGGGATTACAGGCCTGTGCCTGGCCTGTTTTGCCTTTGGCCTGGCTTCCATCGGCTGCCTCTGTTCATAGGTCAGGGTTGCTCCTGCTGCCTGACCCTGAAGGCAGTGGCCCCAGAGCCCTTCCTATGCCCTCTCCTTCCCACTCAGGCTCACTCTGAGGTCTCTCTGTCCCTCCCAGGGTGGCATCCAGGCCTGTCCCTGTCCTTGTCAGTCTCAGGCACCACAAACACTCATTTCATGCAAGTTGGATGCAGGGTGCCACCTGCTTCCGCACCAGCTCCCGTCATCTGCCACCAAGTCCTGTCAGCTTTGTGCCTGAACACTCTGGGTCCCTCTTCTCTGTTGGCTTCATTTGGTAGTGGCTTTATTGTCACTGATTTCAAAGGATCTCCGTCCTGGCGGCTTTCACTTTTACTCTTTTTCACTCCACTCCTGTCTTCTAACAGACTGCCCAGCTCAGAAAATCTAAAGCACTGATCTATCTATGTCTCTCCTGCCATTACCTAAAATCTGTTGTCTCTCCTACCATTACCTAAAATCTGTGAGCTTCCTCTTCTCATATCCAGGTAAAAACTCAGCATAGCATAAACCCCCACCCATTTGACCCCAATTTGACCCCATCCACTTTCCCATCATCCGCCCATCCACCTCAGGGGCACCCAGCAGCCCCCAGATGTGTAGTTACCACAAGGACCAGCTCCTTTCTTCCACTACTATTTGACACTTCTTTTAGAAATTTTCACTTTCATTTCTATGCAAGACACACATATCACTGGTTATCAGAGCCACACAAGTGAGCAAGGCTTCTAGAGAAGCATCACCTCCCTCCCTACCCAGTCGCCTTCTTTATCCTCCTTGGCTTCCTGTCCTCAGACGCAACCTTTTCAGCTGCTTCTTTGAAGCTCACCTCCTTATCAGAGAAAGCTTCAATTGCCAATTCTTTTTGTTTCTGTGTTTGTTAATTTCCTTTAGGGAAAAGCGAGGATTTTGCTCTCTTATTCTTTCCACTCTTCTTGCCTCATATGCACACATTCTTTTCTCCCAACTTCTCAATGTTGTTAAATCATTACCTTATTAAACCATTACCTTGTGTTTATATCATTGTGGTTATGAAAATATTATTCACAGCTGAGCCACGCAGTGCATTCTGATTGTATTTGCTTTCTTGGTAGGGGGCACAGC
Source organism: Dolichotis patagonum (assembly GCA_004027295.1). Lineage (NCBI taxonomy): Eukaryota > Metazoa > Chordata > Mammalia > Rodentia > Caviidae > Dolichotis > Dolichotis patagonum. The sequence continues at coordinate 23,265 of PVJX010027859.1, forward strand.
CAGCAGGTTTGCAGCTGTAGGAACAGAAGGTCCTTCTGCAAGGTGGGCAAGGCAAGGGACCCCAGCAGGTCATATGGCTGGAGCACAGTCATCTAGGAGAAGTAGCCAACATGAGGTCTGAGATAAAGGCCACAGAATGTTAGAAAGCAGAATACTCCAAATATAACAAAGAAAGTGGAAACTCCTTACCAAGGGGACGATGGGAGCAGAAAAATGGAAAAGCACTAAGAAGAGGCTTCAGGGATAAGGTTCCTGGATAAACTGACTGGACAGGATTTCTGTTAAGGGAAGGCCAGGGCGCTCAGCCTCTGCGGGTGGGACCAGCAAGTGGACCAGGCATCAGATGTGGTCAGATCGAGGTAGGAGGTTGTCCCCTGCAAGACCTGGCCAAATTCTTGCTAAAACTGGATGAAGTAGTCCTAGGATAGCGGCCAAGGTCAAGAAGAAGACTCAGAGGAGGCTGGCTTGCATCCAATCAAAGGAGAGACGCCCAGCAGTGGGGATTTGGACAAGTTCAAGCTCCAGGGACCTTAGATTGCGATGGACAGCTTCTGATGCTTTGGCCTGGCATTGTTTCCAGCTGTCATTCACCGCCCCCAGGACAGCACTATTTCCCAGGGCACTGGCCCAGGGACAGGCGTCCATACCTCAAGCTTGTGGGTACGGAGAGTGGGGCAGTTTTCGGTTGTTTAGCTTAGCTCTCTTTTAGCCATGATATCAGCACTTTGGATACTTTGGCACCTTTTCATTCTAGCTGGATGTGTTTCGGCCAAATTTAGGTTTAAAAGAAAAAGAATGAGAACTTTAGTGGGTTTTGTTTTTGTTTTTGCTTTTTTGGAGTTTCTGAATCTGTTGCTGAAGACAGAATCATGTCACTGCCCCGGTGACAACCGGAGAAAGGAGACTCCCCAGGAGATCAAGTGGGAAGGGGGTTTGGTCTGTACTTGGGGAGGATCCATGGTGTCACAAAACAGATTACAGAGTGTGAACACCAGTTCACTGCTGTGGAAGGAAAGATCTGTCAGACATGGTGCAAATTAAGGGTAGGAAGCTGCTTTTCTGTAGGAGGAAGAAACAACTTCAGAGCAAGTCTTGAGCACAAATGTATCTGGGAAGGCCATGGTGTTCTTTTCTACCTTCTCGTGGAACTTATTTGAGGTTGAAAAAGGGATTGCATCGAGCTCTCCAGAAGGAAGT
>PVJX010027860.1:0-24439 GCA_004027295.1 Dolichotis patagonum
CTCGTCCTTTCCTTTCCTTTCCTTTCCTTTTTTCTCTTTTCTTTCTTTTTTGCTTTTCTTTTCTTTTCCTTCTTGTCTCCTTTTCTCTCTCCTTCCCTCCCTCTCTCCCACCCTGGATTCCTCCTTTGTTTATAATTTTCTAAGAAGTGCTATGAAATTCAACCAACAGAATCTAGTCTTTTTTATTTTTTCCTAAGAAGATCACCAAAAAATGACTAACTGTGCCATTTGTACTTCTGGGAACTTCTTAAAATCATGTCTCCAGTAGTAAAAAGTGGGCACTACCCTAGACATGTCACATAGCACTCTATAGCACTGTAGCTGTATTCACGCTGCAAAACAGAGATCATCATTTTAAACTGGATATAATGCACCTGATATTCTCACTTCCATCTCCAATGACTTGGTGACCAATTACATTTCCTATTTGATTCACTGTTTGGCTCCTAGAAAACTTGACGTGCCCCAGCTGCATATTCAGGGTTGAATCCCCATCTTCCACTTCTGTTCATTTCTACATGCTCACTAATGCTCCTTGTAGCAGTGTCCTGCATTCTCTTCCATACAAAAACATGTATGACCACCTTAAGTTTTAGGATGGGCAATGCTGCTTCTCTTGGATAGATGTAGAAATGGAGACAGAGAAATTTTGAAAACTGCTCTGAACCCTAAAATTAAAGACAGGCAGAACCAGAAATCAGCATCTGTCCTTTATCTGTCCTTTATCTTGTCTTCTGATGATCTATATCTCTTTTTGATGATGACCGACCTCTCACAGACTTTCCTTCTTTGAATTACTACATCAGTTATTTCCTAGTACCTTTTACTGGTCAACCTCATTCAATGTTCCACGAGGCCATTTAAATAACATTTTCTGGGCATGCCCTTTGCTAAGTCTTCTGTGGGGCAACCAGATCCTCCGCATATATTAGGAAATTCCTGATGTCTGTGACTACTTGCTATTCTCTTCACGTACAAATACCTCAGTACAGGTTACTCTGCATGATATGCACGATGGACATTAGACCACAGATAAAGAACTTCCAGGCTGATGGGCTGTGTCATCACAGTTTCTCTTTCAAAATGTAGAACTATAAAATAAAAGAGAGGTTGAAATTTCTATAAAAGAATGCTAAAGTTGTGCATTTAAGTTTCAGTTTAAGTAGAATCAAAATACATTGTTTAGAGGTCTATAGTTTATTAAACTTAGAGTAGAAAGCACTAATGAAAACTGAATATGCTAAAAGACTTGAAGAAAAATTATTTCTTTGCCTTATTCATCCTCCTATAGGCAATTTGCTCCATCAAATATAGAATGTAGGACTGTTTTATGTTTTTTATGAAAACAAGCACTCACTGATCACAGTATTTTGGAAATTATCAATAAAATAATGCAAACAGAATAAATATGTAGTGACATATATGTATGATATATATGTAATAACATTTACGTATATTTCGTTAATCTTTTATCTGTACACATAATAATACTTTGGGTACATAAGTAGTCTTTTTTTTCCAAATCCATCATAAAATTTAATTTGTGTGTGTGTGTGTGTGTGTGATACTTGGGATTGAATATAGGAACTTTACAATGAGGTAAAGCCTTAGCTTCTCCCTCCTTTATTTTTTGTGAGACAAAGTATCCCTAAATTGCTAATTGGCCAAGGATGGACTCAAACTAGAGACCTCCTAAGCTTAGTATCCCAACATTGTTAGAATTACATATGTACACCATCAACTCCAACTATTAACTGGATTAATTTTCTGCTTCTACAAGATGAACAAAGCAGTCATTGTAGCTAGGACCACAGAGGTGCTGCACAAGGCTGTGCTGCAGTTGCTATCACTGAAAAATTGTCTTGGTTACTTTTCTCTATTTATTGAGACAAAATATTTGATGTCTAAAATGAAGGAACAAAAGGTTTATTTAGCTTAATTTGTAGAGTTTCAGTCCATACTCAGCTGTATCCTATGCAAGGTGGTATGGCTAACTGGCAACTGGTCATGGCAGCTGCAAATGACAAGAGTTAAAAAAGAAAAAAAGAAAAGCATCTTTCCCCACCTTATATTACATGTGGTCTCTCCACCCCTGGGCGGGTGCAGCACTCACACTGTCAATTCGAGCACTAGACAATGAACCGATCACAAACCCTGAACCCAGCTGCTTTGAAAAGGCCTGCACCCCCGCGCCCGCATGAAGCTTTGGGGGGACATCTAGACACAAACAGTAAGAAATTCCACTTTTGTTTAGCTTTATCTATCTCCATTTTATGTGAGCTCAAAACATTGTCCTCATTCCAACCCAAGGAAATCCTTTGCTAGTGATGTATGTGGGGAACACAAACTGGAGGAAGAGGGTGTGTGTGGAGTGGGGTACTCTATCTTACTCTCTGAGCACTCGGCTTCCAAGTTCTTCTTGGACAATAAATGAATCCCGGAGTTCTCACAGAATAATTATATATCAAAACAAAAATTGAAGAAAGTGGAACTGCTTGACAGCTGCCCTGCACATCAAAGTGTCAATGCCAGTTAACAGACACCGCTGATCAGCTGCTTTCAGCATGTTTTCATAACTCTATCATCAGAATGGCAGGAAGTTTTACATAGGTTAGATGCAGGGAAAATGAGCTTCATCTAAGGAAGGACACACTCAGTAATTTGTACTTCCTCAAATAATATTTTTTTGCTAGTCATTTCTAATTTCCATGAGCCTCTGATTATTTTAAATAGCAGCTACAATATTTTATTAGTCACCTATTATGCGTAAGAATCTATAATGAGGAGTAACTGGAAAAAAATTTGAATACAATTTGATTTTTGATGGGATTAAGACCTAGGGAGATTAAATAATAGAAATAGAGAAAAATATAAGATGCTATATATTAATACCAAAATAATATTCAAAAGAATAATCACTGAAATCATTAAAAGTGTAAACCTGATGATAGAATTATAATTTTCTATATTTTTCTACTTTCCTCTTAATTGACATCTTTTTTGCAGTTTTAGTGCAGTATTCCAACATATCTCTTAAAGTCAGAGAGCTGCTCCTATAGGAGTCATTAATTGTTGTAAATTAAATAAGATTCCTTTCTTGCCCTCAAGCAAAGGGACTCAGTTTTGATTGAAGTGCTTGATGTGGAAAGTGACTGATCTTGCAGGTTAAATTAGAACTCCATTCATGCCAAGACTTGTAATCATATTATTTTTTTATTTTTTATAAATATATTCTTATAATAAAATGATACAAAAGCAAGATCTTTTATTTTTGATTCATGCATGTGATCATTACAGAAATTCTACAGTTATCAGTGATCAGCATTTTCTTTCCAATAATTAGGAAACTGAAGTTATAGATTAATTCTATAAGGTTGGGATAAAGGTCAGAGTCCATGGTGTTTTCCCTCTCACCACTGCCTAGGTCATATTTTACATGATATCAAAAATACCAAGATCTCACAGCACATATACTGAAAACTGCTTTATGAATTTTGATCTAGCAAAAAAACAGCTTTAGACATAATTATTTCTTACTTACTCATCTGCACCTTCCCTCTTTACTAGCCTTTGATATTCCACTATTGCCATGTACAATTCCAAATTTTGCCTTCCTCTTAGTACAGGACTCATCGCTCCTCTTTCTTGACAGACCCAAAACCAGTAAGACTGAAGAAATGTCCTGATGTTACTATCATGTGTCTTTGTGCGTAATTCCTCTGGCCTACAAACTCTGTTTACTTTTAATTTCTTTTCACAGGTCACTTTCTCCTGGGAACCTCGGAGCCATGCAGTTTGACCTAACTTCCCCTGTACTTTGGTAGCATTGTAAGTATATGTTTATAAAAATGCAGTAAGTTACATACTATTATGCTATTTTATTTGCTTGCTTCTTCTCACTGAATTTGAAGTTTTGAATAAAGAGCTTGGTATCTTTATGTGTATCATGATTTCTGAGCATAATGCTAGTCACATTGTGAGTATACAGAGTAAATACCTGTCAAATAAGAAAATAAATTAAATGGAATGAAATGACATTAAAATGTTTATGTCTTTAATTTCCCCAAATTTGCTATTATCAAATAATCACAATAATATTGTATATATTTAGGAAATTTACTGATATTGTCATTGCTAAAAAGTAAACTTAGGAAATCACTCTTAAACATATAACATAAGTGAGGGTATAGTTAGTGACTTTAAATTTGCAAAAGAAACTTTTCCCAATGATACATAATTCCCAAATCAAAGAGTAGATCCAAGACTTAATTCTTAACCTAATTATTTTGTATTGCTCCTGTAACTACATAAGAAGATTATTACAATCCAGATATAGCTGCAATTTAGGGCTGTTATTTTAAGAAGCTTCAACATAAAGTAAATTAAGTGACCAAATTAAATTATAAACAGGATAGCTTTTTACATTCAAAGCTAAGGTAAAAACTGTTGGGAGAGGAAAATTAGGAAACAAATAGATCAAATAATGTGGCAACTCAACACACTTAAGGTAACAGAATTTAGGCTTTTCTTCTCCTGTCTAGATCTTTTAGTAGTAATCACACAGTCGCCTGAGATCAAGCAGTAATAAGGCCACACGAACAAAGGAAAAGAGACACAGGTTCATACATCAAGTACATCTAATTTTGCTCTATTTATCAAGGTTGGATAGTGTATTTTTCTGAGATTCATTTAGGCTTTGCTGCTAATCTCCATTACTCCTCTCCTGCTTCCTAATCATTCAACTAAGTCATCAATAACAATGAATAGTCAGCCCACTTTTTATCCAAGTTCAACAAATATCAGACTTGAAAAATACTTGATAGCATTAGAGACATCCTAGTGATGAAAGAGCCAGAGAACTCTATAAATTCACAGGAAACCAAAGATGCACATTTGTACTAATATTGCATAATTTCTTTACAAATAAATGATTGCTTTTGTAATAGTCGTATCAGCAAAGACAGGCACTATTGTCCCCATTTCCTATCTCCGAAAACTTAACACTTATTTGGGTATATCATCCACCCACTGTAGTAGAATCACAAAGAAAACAACAGGTGAGTGGGTGTTTATTTGTTTAGGCCCACCCAGATGAGAAAATAATGAGCATAGTACTTATATTTTTGTATATAGCACAAAGAAGCAGTAAGGCCAGGGTACTGACTGAAATTGAAAGGTGGGGTTTTGGTTCACTATGAATTTATAGTAACATTCACAATATTTCCTACTTTCCTCTTAAGAACTGATAAAAAATAGAACTATGAAGAATGATATCTGCATCTATAGGGAAGGATTATTACTGGTCTGCATTGCATACAGTGTTGAGTATTCAAGGCCACGTTATTCGCACCAAAGCTCAAAATAATCATGGTGGTCAGCCAGTAAGTACTGAGAGATCATGACGTGTAGAAGGCAAAGAGGAATTGGAAACCAAAATGATTGAATAGATTCCAAAGGCTAGATTGGAATCCATATTTCAATCTCTCAACACTTCTAAGCCTTAAACTTAAAAAGATGATATAGAGAAGCTTGCAGAAATCTAGTTCCTTCATGATTGAAGCCAAATATAAATGGTCCAGAAAAAGTGAAAGAGCCAGTGAGAGTCAAAGGAGTTGCAATCTCAGAACTGCTCCATCCACATAACAATATGAACCATCATCAGTAAGGGATGGAGTGTAAGAGCAGCCACAGTTCCTGTCTCCTGCACTGAGATTCCAAATGGCAAGCTTCAGGTACTTTCTATCTTCCACACCACAGAATGTTGCTTGAAGCTCAGTCTTTGAATTATTTAGGGAAGGTGAAATCTATAAAATGTAAGTCTGTTTTTCTAAAATATTGAATCAATACAAATGTACTACACTACCATCTGAGTGTAAAATAAACACAAAATGCATAAAGATAAGGTATCAAATTAATAAATATTAAAGTCTGACAAAAACAATGACACAAGGAAAAGAAGAATATTCCTTTTTTATGATTTGGTAGATTTCAGTGCTGTGAAAAAGTTGAGATTCATCTAGAAAGCCTAACAGTATATTTAGCATTCTATGAGTTAGGTTTAAGGAATCTTTGCATTGTTTATGAATGCAAAAGAACATATGAGATTGAATGCTAGATTTTAAATTGATAAAATTAATCTGAAGATGGATAATTTCCCCCAAACAAATAATACAACTTCTATTTCCCCTAACTTTGGAATAAATATAACAGTCTTATTTTGGAGACTTTATTAAAATTGTGAAGATATCATTTTATCTAAAAAGTGTATATTGTATCAGATTAAAAAGTGATGGAAATGAAAAAACCAAATGAAGACAGAGCATAAAGCAAAAACATCCTGCTTAACTTTAAGGGACCTGCTCCTAAAATGTTCTCGATACAAAACAAATGTATTGTATGAAATATAAATGGACGTTACCTGACCAAAAGAGTCTGTTCCATTCCAAGTTGTTTAAGAATTATATTAATACAACAATGTTGAATTTTCTGAAAATGGCCTCCACATACTAAAATGGCATATTCTTCTTTAATGTTTGATTTCTTTTACAATAGTGTTTGCAAGTAGTGTTTTGTTTTCTAAACAATATGATGGATAGTTGAATTTATTTAATCAATATAAGACTAGATGGAGTTTCTGTTTCTTTTTGGTTCTACTAGGGTGAATTATATTTTTTATACAAATATGTCTATTTGCTGCCTTGAGGCATATATTAGGTTATTACTTTATTATCATTTAAATCTTTACTCCACCTGTACTTCTACATTTTTACTTTGTTTATTGTCTATTTTGCTTCATTAATATAATCATGGAATTTTATACATTGGTAGGTGTTTAATAATTGATTTTTGACTTTCTTAAATTTGTTTACTTTTTTTTATTTTATGCTATTGACTTTACCATGTATTTTAATTATCTCTTGCATCCTATTTTCCTTTGGATGTGGTTCCTAAATTAGATATTTGGTTGATATGTTTTCAGCTTTTCTGTATTTCTAATATAAGAAATTAAGACTCAATGTTTCACCAAGTAATTGCACACTGCATCTCAAAATTACTTAATATTCTACCTTTTTATTTTAGCATCTTACCTTTTAAAATCGTGATTTGATTATTAACTCCAAAATTATTTCATGCTTTTTAAAATTTAAAGGTATTCAATTTTAGGTATAGTTTTGGTATTGTCTCTTTATTTTATTTTGAAGTAAGAAAAATACATTTTTACATTTGTTGAAATAATTTTATTTCACTTTAACTTTTATGACTTTTAATGTATATTCAAGAGAAAATTGTGGTTAGAAATTGGTGTTCTCATCTGTAGGCATTAAGTGTATTGCTCAAACTTTTTGTATCTTTATTTTTGGGGGGTATGTGGTGGGACTGATTGACATTTTAGTAATCGAGACAGATTTTAAATGTTGCATTAAAACATCAGAATGGCTTATAGTAGCAATTTTCCTACAGAGCAATTGTTCTGCTCTAGAGGTCAAGTGTGGTTTTCAGCATCACTTTTTTGCAAGTTATAGAATTACAGAGAGTTTCTTCTCCTTTGCTTCCCTCATCCTTCTTTATATACTACTCCTAATGTCAAATAATTCATCTCTTGTTTTTGCAATATGCTGTGGACTGGATGCTTTATTTCTACTTCAAATACAGAGAAAATCATCAAAGTTCTATGTTCAGGGTCCTAGGTGCTGACAGTGTTGAGTTGCAATGTTGATTATCATTCTCTTTGTACAAATAGGACAAATATTTGTCTCTCATGAACTTCCACATTCCTGAAACCTAAGCTCAAGTTCCTGACAGTGCTAGGACATGGTAGATATTTTATACACTTCTGTATCAAGTGATTTATTTTTCTCCTCAAACCCCTCCTTACATATCATTTGAATAAACTGGAAGCATCTCTATTAAATATAAAATTCATAAAATTACATAAAATTATACTTTAATAATCATAAACACAGAACACTAAAATGTTTTAAAATGTTGATCACTTTAAATACTTTTATTTAACTGTCACAACAGCAGTGAGAAATGGGCATTAATATATTTTGTTGACCAAAAATAACCTGAAATTTGTTAAATGGCCAAAGAGGAACTCTTTAGAGTGGACTTTATCACTACGATCTTTTAAGAGAAAATCTTTTATAAATCACATCTTACAATGTCCTTTAAAAATCATTTTGGGGTTTCATTTATATCTTTTTAATGCCTTTTCATATTGCATATGTTGTTAAAACTTCAAGAAATATTGGAAGATTTAAGTGCTACAATAAGAATTTTATGATCAACTGCAGTGAGTTTGGCAATTCTGATGTCTGATAACCCTTAGGCAAAGAAAGCAAAGGTTTCTAAGCGTGGTCCAACACTCACATTCCTGGAACTCTGAGATGCTGGGATGTGTGGATCACAAGTTTGAGTTTAGCCTGGGCAGAAAGAAAATGAGAAAGACCTGGAGATGTAGCATAGCACAAATGTTCTTGTGTCTAAGCCCCAACAGTGAAAAAAATCAAGAAATTAAAATGAGAAAAGAAGAGAAAAGAGAAGAGAGAAGAGAAGAGAGGAGAAGAGAAAAGAAGAGAAAGAAGAGAAGAGAAGAGAAGAGAAGAGAAGAAGAGAAGAGAGGAGAAGAGGAAAAAAAGGAAATGGAAGACAAGAAAGACAGGAGAAGAAAGATGAGAGATACGAAAGGAGTTCAGGGAAATTAATTCTCAATATCCTGCCTGGAATGTTGGACTCTGGATCTCACAGCACAAAATTATTCTTTGGAATAATTGGAATTTCAGTATCTTGGACAGTGGGTTTTAAAATTATTCAATGAAGCAATGTATTTATCACTTCAGTGAAAGTATTATTTTACAGTTAAAGATTTTTATAAGACATTTTAAAAATTATCAAAAATCTTCATTTCTTTTTCTTTATATTTTCATCCCACTGTTCTCTGTGTCTTCATTTCATAGAATATACACTATTTTGGAACAATAGTGGGGATATTTCATCAAAATACATCTTTGTCTCAAATCACAAGTGCTTATTTTGAAAACATCAATAACCTGTTCATTAAGTAGAGGAAGAACCTGCAGGGATTTTTCCATTTACCCAAAAAATACTAGGATAGTAATTAACCTACTTTATGTTAAGCACAATGTAGGACTATGAGAAAAAATAGGAAGAGAGAAAGCGAGAGAGAAAGCACACAATTCCTGCTCTGAGTGAGCACACAGTTTAACTGTGGAGACCATAATTCAGTCAGGTTTCAGGTTCACAGTTCCTGTGGGAGCCAGAGCTGTCCATGGATCTCACTGTACTGATTCTTCTGTAAGTCACACAGTACAGGGTTACTTCTAGAAAAAGTGCCACCTCTATGGAACTCGTTGACAGAGAGACACAAGCACTGTAGGAGGAGAGATGAACATAAGAAAATTTTAATGACATGAAATCAGGACTGTTTGGGGAAAATGGAAATATCTTGTATGGCTGAGATGTGGCTGAAGAGAAACTGTAGTCCAGACAAGTATAGAAAACAACTGAAGGGACAACAACAACAAAAAGGAGAACATTAGCAAAGTCTGTCTTTATAAAATAACCCAGTACTCACTGCTGCCTAATAGTATGTACCATTTGAACTTTCTTTGAGTCTTCTGTTACCTGGTATCTCCCAAGAGTCCCCTATTAAAATGCAAATGAAGTTGGAAGGTGTATTAATCACAAACTCCTTTATAAGCTAAAAAGTTGGTGGATTTTAGAATACTGAGGAACATTGGTGGAAAATTGCCAAAGGAAACTTCATCCATTCTACGATTTTGCTGCAGGCCACCTCCACTTATAATTATCAAGCCCCCCTTCTTTTCCCTGAGAGGAATTATATTAATGCTTCAGTGCCAAGACCTTAAGGCAGGGGCTTCCAGGCTGGCTGGAAGCAAACAGTAGAGAAAATGTCATAAGCATATTCTCAATAGATTTATACAAATTTCTGCACACTCCGAGATGTGATTCCAAATTTTTCTGTGAAAGCATCCAACTCTAGCCTTCTGAGATTCACCCATCACCAGTCTTTAATCCTTTCAAATGTCTAAAAATGATAATCATATCCCTCTTCCCTTGAGCTCTGAAGATTGCATTGTACTTGGTTCTTCATAAATCAATCCTTCCTGACACATAGGCAATGCCTATGCAGCAGACAGATTTACAACTGCATTGTTAATTTAGGATAAATTCAACGTGTTTCCACATACACATTACTTAAAAAAAAAGGAAAATTTAAATGGATAGAAAGAAGTATGTCACATTTAATTACAAGCTCATTGATTCTGAATATCTATATTGTTCATTTATCATTACCTCTTAACTTCAGAGATATGTTAGGAAAACCTGAATATAGGCTAAATATGTAATTCTTTTAAACATCTCAATGTCAAGTGTTGTCCTTATTTTATAGTTTCAGTGGCTTTACCTATGTAGCATATACAGATTCTGGAGCCTAATCATAAACATTATTTTAAAAGATATCTTAAGATTTAGGAAAATGATACAAGAGAATGGAGAGATATAGCATTGGGAAAGCATGCCAAGAGAGTGACTTTTCCAGCTGTCTTAACACAGTATCAAGGTCACCAAGTGAGGCTACATGAATAGCTTCATTTTGTTTGTACTTCTCTTTTCATTTTTGTTTTTCCTTCGTCTTCTTCTCTTCTCTTCTTTCTCTTCTCTTCTCTCTCTTCTCTTCTCTTCTCTTCTTTCTCTTCTCTTCTCTTCTCCTCTTCTCTCCTCTCCTCTCCTCTTCTCTCTCTCCCTTCTTCCCCTCTTCTCTCTCCTCTCTCCCTTCTTCCATCTCCTCTCCTCTCTTCTACTCTCCTCTCCTCCTCTCTGTCCTCTCCTCTTCCTGCCTCTACCTTCACTCCTTCCCTTCCTTTCATCCTTTTCCCCTATCACAAATTACACCAGTATTCAAGGAAGTACTATTACCTAAGATATTCATTTGTATAACACTTCCTAAGTGTAGACTTTAAAAGTTCATTTTTTGTCAGATTTATATGCTCAAGATAATCAAAGAAAACTTGTCAAATAAGAGCAGAATTTATATTGTGCATTAATTTATTTGAGAAAGACATCATTGTGGTAAAGATCACTAAGTCTCATTGTACTTAACAAAATGTAATTTCTGTTTTGAGAATGTGAAATATTGTCAATATCCATATTTACACATGTAAACAATATGATTAATTAATTCATGTTATTTTCATTTTCTCTACTGTCTCTCCAGAACATTATCAGTCTTACTATATCGATACGTTTGGCCATTGAATTTGATGAAATGAATCAGATAATTTCCAAATCTTACTTTATTATGGAACTATGAGGACACAATGTAATTGGTGCATATAATGAAATGTTTAAATATAACCATACATTTTGCACAAAATGTAACCCTAAACCGATCCTCCTCCTAGAACTTGGCCACCAGGATATTTAAGAATGCATGACTCCAGCTGATGCAGAAGTTCTTCCCCAGATGTTCAATTTGACCTGGGGCAGCTCAAAGTTTGTAAGGTTTCCAACATTCCTAGTGGGAATTTTCAGAAAAGGAGGCATATGGATTATTCTGGCAAGTAGAATATGCAGACAGAAACTTATATGCCATGATTCTAGATCTTGAAATTTCCCCATGAATAAATCAAATGATAACATATTTGTAACTGAATATTAATAAATTATAAAAGGAACAGTGTTAGTGTTTTTGAGGAAATGAGTCAATAATCCATAAGCCAGCAGAAGTAAGAGAAGTGAGGCTCCATGGTGAAATTCAGCACACGGACACAAATAGAAAACACACACACACACACACACACACACACACACACACACACACACAAACACACACACAGACTGATGGTCTAAAGCCCCATACATACCACTATGAGGCTCTACTTTGAAAGAACATTGCTCACAGACTCATCTGATTAAATTTTAGTCCTGAAGTTTATACTCATGTTTAAGCCACGACCATGCCACAAGTAAGAAAAAAGTAATTTAAAAAATTTTGACTTTACTAAGTGCAACCTGATACAGTAAATCCCCAACTTAAGAACAAGTTCCATTCTAGAAGAATGTTCTTAACTTGGATTCATTCAGAAGTCGCACAAAGTGAGTTTTATGCACTTTTGTCACAAATATACACTGTAAAGCATAAAACACACACACAGACAAATTCTGTAAGTAAACTATTTTTACTTTTATAATTACCTTAACGTGATGGTACAGCACCATACAACTGAATAAGAATTAAGGAAAGTGGGACTCAGAACTCATGCTGATCCTGTTTCCACCCACTGACAAGTTTTTCCATCACCTCTATCACTTTACCACACTTCATAGGTACCATTGCTACCTTCATTGGCACAGAAGATTTGCATGTTCCAGGGTACTGTCTTTGTTCTTCAGAACTGTGCCAATGGTTAAGCAATTTCAAGGTATATGAATGCACACAATCTACCATCTTTTTAACTCAGTCCAATCTCTCAATTATTTGGTCATTGCCTTGTCCTTTCTAGCAGTATGCTCCACATCACCCCTGCTTTTCCTCTTGCGTCTTGACATCCTGAGATACAATTGAGCACTGTACCACTGCACACTACTACACTGTACAGTAAGCACACAGCAGCACAATGTCCCGCAGACGTGTGAGCCACTTCCGCAATTTGCTCACATCTAAGAACGTTGGTCATGTGAGATCCTTGTGTATCTGTGAAAGTTTGTGACCTGAATATTCTTATGTCAGAGATTTACTGTTACATATCAGAAATTTGTTGACTACTGTGGAAGGAAGAGCCTTAGGCTTTTGAATTAAACATATTTTGATATTGACAAAGGCATTTATATTTTAATATATATAATAACACTTTATTCACAGGTTAAAAAAGAGATTTTGAAATTTCATATCTATTGAGGTCATGAATAAATAATATATATAATATTTAAAATATACATAATATATACACATGCATATGTATTATATATATGTATTTGATATGTACCCATTCCAGATGGTTAAAAACTGAAACAAAACTTAAACTCTACAGAACTTTCTATTATTAATAAAAATGATGCACACAACAGAGTGCATATATTAAATACCATGTCATGTCATAGATAATACAGTTACTGTGAGAAATGAGCTTGACCACGGCTGCAGAAGATTGGGAGTTTCTAAGGCGTGAAGATTGACCCATGTCTGGACATATTGTCTGTCACAGTGAGCTGTTTACAGATAGAATAAAAAACCCCACACTTTTTAGACAAATCAGTAAATATGTGTGAATTTTATCCTTTTTATCAAAAATAGTCACTTTTAGCACAGCATATTTTCTTTGACTCTCTTTAAAAAGTGTCTTTTGTTTTTTGAATATAGTTTGATCTCACTTTTCTCTTCTTTCTGGGTATTAAGAAGCCAGCATCATAAAATAATTTGTTTTTGGTTTCCTTAGAGCTAATTCTGGTGCTTAGGCTCAAAATTATTTCTTTCATGTATTTTCTCATACAAACATAAATCTGTGCATTCACATGAGTATTTATTAAACACTAATTACAGCAAATAGAAAAAAATTGCTATAGAAAAGATACCCCAGATCATTCACTTTAAAAGAAGACAGCAAAGATGATTTCAATTTCATATAATGGACCTAGGAGAGCATTTCAGAATGTCAGTGGCTCTGCTCCAGGGCCCAAGCTGATGAGGATTCTAATGTCATCCATGTGTAGCTTCCAAAGTCACAGTCCTCACTGACATGCTCACATCACAGAGGGAAAAGAACAGGAAGGTCCGAGACAGGAAAATAATTTCGAGCAACTGAAGTGAAAGTTACTCATATCATGCCTGTAAATACACTCTTCGGTCAGTCTCATGAGATAAGCAAACATAATTTAAATAAAGCATGAGAGGCAGTCTCAGATATAATCACTACATTGTACTCACCTTTATTCCTGCAGAGAGACAAAGCAGATTTACTGCTAATGAAAAATAAACTAATAGTGTTTAAATAGCTATGATAGTTTACAAAAAAACAAAAATTCTCTCAGTGGTGTCTGGGAATCAAAAAATGATACAGAAATTTACAGAAAGGAGAAAAGCTCCTTGTTGTGTGACTGAAAAGTTCTGGGACTTTGATGAGAAGCTAGATGAGTTTTGAAGGATGAATGGAACTTTCAGCTGGTGAAAGCAATTGTGAAAAATTTATCTTCTGCCCCAAGGACTCTGTTGCTCAATCACTCTTCTTCCCAAACATAAATTTCTATCTTTAGTGTCTTTTAGACTCTGAAACCTAAAATCTCATGCACAAATATATAGTGGTTTATTTATTGTAGCTTCGTGATGTTCCATATTTAAAGTTCTGTGGGAAACACATTTTTAATGGAATTGAATTAATTGAAAAGGACTCTTAGAATCTTAAAATCTTTTTATTAATATTATAGGAAAATATATTTTGTTCTAGTGATCTGTATTTATCTGTATGGAATTATTGGATCAATGCTTCTGAATAAGTTGGCAAATAAATTGAGTCAAAACTGCTTTGTGAACTTGAATCCATACATGTTAGCCAAAATCAAAAAAGTGGCAGAAAGCTGCAATAGGAATTGCTGCTCTTCATGATGGCTTCCAGGGTGAACCACAGACTGACTAATCACAATTGTTCAGGATCAAATGAAATAGAAGGCTTAGCGCACTTGATACCTACAGCCTGGGTGAAACCATACACATAGTCAATAGAGGAGGAAATAAGAAACACTACCTCATTGTTTATCTTACGCTATTTTTCTTTTCTTCACTATTTCTACCAACAATGGATTTATTTTCCTAAAGATGATTAACCTTTTCGGACACCCCATAGAAATTGTGACAATACATCAACAAAGAAATTTTCTAACCTGCCTTGACCTTCTAGGGGCCTGGAAGTTACCTAGGCCAGTTGGGTTTTCACCCATCTTTTTATGCTTATCTTCTTTCCCTTCAACCAAATCATCTAGATAACTGGCATTTCAAAGCAGATATTTCTCAGTTTCCACTACTTTTAAATGACAAGTGGGTGGGATTGTACCACACGGGTCCTGATACTAAGGAGTTAAATTACTGAACAAGAAAGGATGGACATTAGGAGGTCATCTAGTCTATTTACCTGCTTTCTCCAGAGAATTTTCCTAGCCTATTTCACTCTCAAAGCGGATCACTACCTTTCCTTTCCTTTATTTTTCTTTCTTTTCCTTTCCTTTCTTTTTCTTCTGTTTTTCCATTTCCTTTAGTGTATTATTTCATTTGTGTAGTACGTAATGTTTACATTCCTTAAGGGAAGTTGATACATATATAAAACACATCTTAATTTCTTTTTCATCCTCTTTTTCTTCCCTCCCTTCCTCTTCCGCTCATCTCTTGATCCCCTGTTTATTTATTTGTGTCTACATGTTTGTGCTGCATAATAATTACATTCCTTGTGTGGAACTGGTATATATACATTCCACATCCCAATCCTCTTTTTCATTCATAATCTTTTCTCTCCCTCCCTTACTTTCCATTTCTTGATTCCTGTTCTGGCTTATATGGAAACGTACTCCAAAGCCTTGTATGTTCATAGATGAGGCTTTTAGAGGTGGGTTAATGTAGGTTACATGATGCTGGCTTTAAGGGTGTTTTGCTGAGATGAAGGCCTGATGCTGGTAGTGGGGATGTGTGATTACTAAATTAGTTCACTGGTGAGTTTAACATAGTTCTGGGTGCAGGCATCGGGAAAGCCCATTGTGTGTGAGTGGCATTATCCAAAAAGCAGGTAGCCTGGAAGGCATAGAATGGAAAGGTTCTGCGTCTGTTGCTGTTGTTGCTTGCTGTTTTTGGTCTCTCCTGTCTTCCATGCCATGAAGTGTTCCTTCTCCTCTGTGATGTTTGTCTACCATGCAACCCTACCTTGGAGCCAACCAACTGTGGGCTAAAACCTCTGCAAACTGTGAGCCAAAATAAATCTTTCCTTGTTTAACTTTAGTTGTCAGGTATTTTTTTTTTCTTTTAGAAATGAGAAAAGTAACTAGGACAATTCCTTTTCCCATTGAGAACAATCTACCTGTATATTTTCTATATTCTATCTTTTATTTTGCTCCTTATTTTTACTGTGGTTTAATCATGTATGATAAATCACATGACATTTGACTTCTAATAATGATGTAAATTTTATTAAGATTGTTCCATTTCCTCTAGAAGTTCTGGATTTTCATTTTGTGATCTTTATTTTGTATTTGATTTTTTTTGTTTCAAATGAAATTGTGTTGTTGAATTTAATGTGTGATGTAGCAAAACACATTTATTCCATCTACCAATGTATTTTTCAATCTTTAATAAATAAGTGTTTTCTATTAGTATGAATAAAAATCAGTGAATATTATACTAACTGGTATATTCAAAACAAGGAAACTATTAATATGTATTGGGTATTTTTGGGCAAGACAAGGAAGATGCTAAGTCAGGAATTTAGCATCGTAAATAGCATAGAAGAGTGGTGACGAATCTATGGCCTGCATGTTATAGTAGGCACACAGAGCTGCTGCTGTCACCCAGCAACAATGCATCAAATAACAGTGCACATAGGCCAAGTGGGTACATGGACATGCTCAGTGTACCTGTAGTAGTGGCACCAGTTAGTGATGTCACAAGTCACAACTAATCATTGACAGTTCACCCAAGCTTCCCCATGACAGTCTAAGATATTCACTATCACTAGCATAGAAGTAATCAAATTCTAGTACATAAGTCAAAGACTTAGGTAATTCTCATTCTCTCTCTCTTTCTCTCTCTCTCACCTTCTCTCTCCCCCTCTCTCTCTCTTTTTCTCTCTCTGTCTCTCCCCTTCTCTCTCCCTACAGTTCTGAGGATGAAGCAGTGAAATGCAAGATGTCTTGTATCCTAGTCAAGTGCTCTACCTCTGAGCTATGTCCCCAGACCTGTACTATCATTTTTAATATAAGTTTTGTACATATGGATGGTTTTTAGTTCTCATTATATGTGGCCAGCTGGTACCAAAAAAGGAACCAAGAAACCACATAACAAATTACTTTCTGGGCAAATCTTGGCATTTACATACATCAACATATGACCATATTGGCCAGAATGTGGTCACGTGACTGTAATTAGCAACAGTAAGAGGGTGCGGGATATTCTAGTTGGAAAACCATGTGCCTGGCTACAATTCTGTTACTAAAAATTAGGTAGAGAATGGATATTAGACTATCATCAACCATCTGCCATACATTTTTTAGTGCTTGGAAATATTTAACTTCCAGGTTTTAACCATGACCATTAGGGTCTTTTAGTTGCAAATACAAACAAATTGAGCTCATCATAGATTAAATGTTTCATGATTCACCATTTCCCTGAGTTGAAGCTTTAGACTTCTGGCTGAAAAGGACATTGCTTAGGGTTGAGCCCCATAACTGCTTCATTCTTCCCAGATGGATTTGCATGGCAACACAATTATGCTTGTAAGCCTTCATTATATTTTCCATATGTCCCATCTAAGTATACTTATTTGAAAGTTTGTTTTAAAAATATAGTAGATCACAATTTTTATTAAAATTTCCAGCTACTTATCTTAATATTTATATTTCCATTATAACTGGACATCTTTAACTTTAAAATCCCAAAGGTTGTGCTCTTTTCTCTCTACTGAAGGCTTGCTCTGATAATCTGCACACATAAGTAAAGCACCATTTTTATCTGGGATTTCTGACATAAAAAAAAGACTAAATAAGGTAACTCTAATTTGCATGCCATGTATTAGAACTCAGTCTATTATTATGAAAAATAGAATTATCTTCAGTATTTTTTATTCCAACTGATTAACATACAGAATTTTTAAAAAATAATGTGGTAACTGGCCAAAATACCATAACACCTTTTAAAAATCTTATTTTACTTGCTAGGCAATATGGGAAATTAGACTAAAAAATTATACCTTACACTGACATTTGTAAAATATATTCATTAGCTAGGAAAATAAAATCCACTTCTATTAAGTGATTAGCATGAAAATGTGGATATAACTGGTATAATCAAAGCCAGCAAACTATTAATACCAATTGGATTTTTGAGCAAAACAAAGAAGTCAGAGATTTAGCATCTTAAACGGCACACAGCAGTGGCGATGCACCTATGACACGCATGCCATAGCGGGCACACAGAGCTGCCCTGCCGTCACCCCAGCAGCCACGCCTCAGATTGTAGTGCACAAGACTAAGAGACAAACATTCCTGTTTCCTCATACAAGGCACTAAGTGCTCAACAGTCATACAACTGTGCTCCACCCGGAAACGGACCGCTTTCGATGAAGATAAAAGACATGGAGTGGCCTTCAGCTGCTACTTCAGCTATTAAAATGGGGGAAAGTGAACACTAAATGGAAGGTTAGGAAGACTACATTTTTAGGTCAGATGATCGATTTGGACAAATTTTTCAAAATTGAACTGATACTTAGTTGCTAACCATTTACTTGGAACTGTTATCTCTCTGAGAAGGAGTTTTTGGTCTACATCAAGAAGTGCAGATTGTTTCCATAGCTTGATTATTTGAATAATGCTATAATGAACATGGGAACCGTCACTGAGATCCTGATCCTGATGTGAACATTCAGTATATCTAGAAGCAGGATCATTGTAAAGCATGGCATATGTCATGATATATATATATATATATATATATATATATATATATATATATATATATATGATAATCTGCCCTTTTTGTTAATATGGATATATCTGAAGAGGATTCTGTTAAGTCAAATAGCCATAATCAGAAAGATGGATACTGGATGATCACATATGTGGAATAAAATATAGTCAAATTTGTAGGATCAAAAATAAAAAAAGATGGACCCCAAGGTGCTGAAAAGGATGTAAGATCAATGGGTATAAATCTTTTTAGTCATGCGAAATAAGTAACTTACTACATGGCATAGTACAAATAGTTAAAATGCAGTGTATACAGTTAATAATACTATATTTCATACTTTTAAGTTTACTAGGAAGACAGATGTTACAGTCACTGTTTTTAACTACATGCACGGCAATATAATAACAATACATGGGGACAGGTAGAAATTGTAAAGTTCATAAATAAGTTTATGGCATCCATGGTGGTGATAGCTCTTTAGGTACCTGCTAAACTCATTAAGCTGTACACAGTCAGTACATGTGCCAGTCAGGCCTCAATAAAGAGAAGCAGTTGAGGAGGGACAAAGTCATCCCTTACCAAAATGCACCCACATTAAGATACATGTGTTTACTTTTGCATTCTAGAATCCCCTGTAGTAGAAAATTTCCCTAAGGTGCATAGAAAGAAGGTGCTACATTTTGGGGTCAAAGAGTGTGATCTCCTTGGCCCCTAGGTGCTGTGTCAGTAGAGCACATTAACTTCTTCCAGCGTGCTCAATTGTCCTGTCCTTTGTAACTGCATCACTATTCTGAAAAATGTGATTTTCATAGAAATGTTCAATTTTACAGCTTAGAGACTCTGTAAAGGGGAAAAATATCATTTTGGCACTTAAATGGCTCCTCAAATTGTTCACTTTAGAAAGTTAAAATTACCCCTGAATATAATGATACTTGACCAATATAGTTTGAAATAATTTTAACCCTTTGATCTTTAGTTAGCTCAGGTCTCCTTTGATTTTCAATTACATAGGTAACATCAAAAAAAAAAAAAAGAAAAGAAAAGAAGATGAAATGAAGAATGAAAAAAAAAACCTACAAACTTCTAGCTTTTCCCTAAACAATGCTATTTACCTAGAGGCTCAGAAATTATGAGAATTTAATTTTTGTCTTTATTTGTCAGCTAGATTTTGACACTGAACTGTATATATGTGTACCACTAAGAAGTAAGCAAATTTTAAATTAATGTGCAATAATTGTGCATATTTATGTGGGTCAGTGTGGTATTTCGATGCATGTATGATGGTTAAATCAGGATAGTTAGTATATCCATCACATGTATATATATCACAAGGAGAACATGGACATTTTTCTGTCAAAGATCGCATGCTTTTAAACTGAGTATTCTCCATCACCTCCCTGCCAGTGCACTCACATACCCACACACACATACCCAGGTGTCTTTGCTTTCTTTTCATTTTTAGCCTGCTCATTTACCAGCCCCTTGTGAAAGATCTTACCTTCCTTTGGTTTGAGGATAAAGCAGTGAGGCTTTAGTCATACATATTTAAAAGTTAGGTTGCAAGAGACTTTACATCAGAAGATAAGGCTGAATATTTATCTTTTTTTTAATCATTGAGTGGTTTCTGAAGTTCTCTTTGGCAACTTATCTATCATGGTTTCTCTGTTGAATATTCTAGCACTTCTAACACAGTCTGTATTTAATCTTCTGATATAAACAAAAATTTAGTGTTTTTTTTTCAGATCTCTTTCACTGTCTGACAGAAATTTGGGGCTGAATGCAGATTTATTTTTGAAAAGCGCCTAACCAAAGTAATGTACAATTTGTGCAATAATAAAAATGCACTTAGCATGATGAATTTTCTCTTTTAAACAATCTTTCTGATTTTTCTTTCAATCAAGATCAATTCAGAAAACAGTCATTATAAATGAATCCACTGTTTGGCACTATGAGAAAAATAAAGGAGAATAAAACTCGCAGTTTGTTTTCTGGCAGAATTTATTATTTCTGAGGAGACATTACTCACACTTGACTTATTAGACTTACCTTATTGTTTATATTTACCGTATTGTTACGTATTGTTACCGTATTGTTTATATTTTTAAATTACCCTTTGCCAACAAGATGGTATCAACTCTCTACCCTTTCATCTTCATTCCCATTAGTAAGCGCTTATTCAATGCTGACCACTGATATTACTTTGCACAAGTGAAAATGCAAAGACATAGTAGATATAGTCTGACCCTGCCTTTAGGTAGTTTGCAATTTAATAGAAAAATACCTCATAATTTAAGAGAGAAATATTTAAAATTTAAAGAACATTTAATTGATGTCTCCAAACTGTCTTATTAAAATCAACTGGTACAAGCACACAATAGATTCTTAATAGATTTCTGAATAGTCCTTTGTCAAAGATTTCTTTGATTTCAAAGTTAAGTAAAGATCTTGGTTGAGTCCCCCCACTGAGACTGGAGAACACATTGCCTCTGAATTCATAGTCCAGTGATATGAAAGGCTATATTTTAAAAATGGAGACAGAGATTAAATTATGCCATGTTCTTTAACTGTGTTTTCATTGTTACAGAAGAAGGAAAAAATACTTCTAGCTGATTAAATCAGTGTTTTCCAAATGTGGCTGTGAATCAATATGGTTTTTTAGACATATCTTACTTTTCTCTACAGTCACAAGTATGAGAAGATGGCTTGGGAATTGCACTTCTCAAAGCATACTGGACTGTTTTGTGCACAATCAGGTTGGGAAACTCGGCTGTGAATTTGCTCCTATTAATTACAATGAGTTGTACTTTGAACTAAAATTTTTTTCTCATATAGAGAAGTAGTATATTAGGATGATTAGAATCCATGAAGTGAAATACGAATCTGAATCATTACTCAGTTGTTTAATCTCTGCTAAATGTGGTGGTCATTTGTCCTTTTCTCTCTGGGAGTAGAACAGAGAAGCTCTAGTGCTGTGTTTGTTGGGTTGAGCTAAATGAAAGCCTTGTAGAGGAAGGATAAAGTGAAAGGGTAAAGTACTTTTTCTGAAATGGTTATGTGCCCATGGGTTGATATCTAGAGTAGATTATATTGAAAATGATTATATATGCTGTAAGTTCAAATTAAAAATGTATTACATTAAAAGAAATACTCTCCCTTGCATAGAAAACACCTACTCATCCTTCTTTCTACTTTCTGAAGCAGTTCTGAAAATTCTCTTTCATAAGTTTTTTTACTTGAATCATAATAACTAATTTGATGTCCTGAATCAACTCAAAACAATTATTATTCATGGTTATTTTGGATTTGGGGAATAGCCAGAAGTTGCATGGCACCAGATCTGGTGAATAAAGTGCATAAGTACAACTGTAATGTTTTTATAAGACTGTCTTTTCGCTGGATGGCTTTGGCAGCAGCATTGACTATGCTTGTGATCATGACTTGTAAGGACATGGAGGACTTTCAGATCTGTTTCAGAAAGTGGCAAGAAGGATGGTATGATCATTCTTATGTATATCTTTGTCTTTAGTTACTGTCTCCTTGCTGAGACAATATACCAGACACTCCCAATTTAAAAGATGAAAGATTTATTTTAGATCACAGTCCTCAGTTTTCAGTCCATAATCAGCAGGTTCCAAAACAAGGTGGGATGGCAGAGGATAAACAGTTTATGTTATACTATGATCCCCTTCAGCCTGAAGAATCCAGATCAGTCATCACCCATTACTCCCTCACAGCTCTTTGGGTTACTTCCTCAGACTTAGTTAGGTAGAAATATTATAGGGAGTCAGACAGGACTGGGCTCTTAAAGGGTCAGTGCAGAAGGCCACATACCTTGCAACTGTGGGGGAGATAAACTCCTTCATTGTGGGCCAGACCTCAAGACAAAAGATAAATCAAGTGCATCCACATACTTCCTAAGGATAAGCACCAAGAATTGATATTCTAAATAGGTCTCTATCACCCCAAAAGAAGCCAAGAATCACCATCCCAACCCTCTACAAGGAAGAGTCACTGTTCTTTAAGCATGCCCGCTTGGTACGTGACTTGCTTCCCCATTTGTCCCCAATTTAATTAATTTTACCTGAGCAATTAGTCTCATTGGTTGGCTGTATTTCTGTCCCACCTCATGCCCACTGTGCGAGTTCCCGTGTTTACCCCACTTTAGACCTGCCTCACTTTGTACTTTTACTCTATAAAAGTCCGTAGAAAAGACAAAGTCTTTGGCAACTCACTTGGGACCCCTTCTGTCTCATCTCTTAGACAGAAGATTTTTTCTGTCAACAAATATATTCTTCTCCTAAAACAAAACAAAACAAGGAAAACAGTTTATGTTGTGGCAGGCAAACAACATGCCTGCCTTCCCCTTTTAACCCATCCAGGCTTTAAGCCTTTTTGGTGATGCCACCACACGTATGATAGTGATATAGGGGAATGATTCCCAACCTACTATATATATCTGGTAGGAGTTTGTGTTCTCTAAAACTGAAGAATGAATTTTAGGAGGAACAGAGGGTAAGGGTAGAATATATTTATTGAAAGATAGAAGCTTCTGTCTAAGAGACAAAAGGGGTCCCAAGTGGGTTGCCAAGGACTCTGTCTTTTCTAGGGACTTTCACAGAGTAAAATCATGAGGTGAGATGGGTCTAAGGTAGGGAAAAATAGCAACTTGCAAAGTGGGTATAAGGTGGACAGAACTGTAGTCAACCAATAAGATTAATTGCTCATAAAAAATTGATTAAATCAGAAAAAAATGGGGAAGTGAGTCATGTAGTAAGTAGGGGCATGTTTAACAGCTGGGGACTTTTCCTGTTGGAGGTTGGAATAGTCACTCCTGACTTCCTCAGGGTGACAGAGAACTATTTAGAATATAAATCTTTAGGATGTGGGTGTATTTTCTTGAACCTTTGTCTTGAGATCTGGCCTACACAGGAAGTACTGGTGTCCTTTAAGGTCAGGAGACATTTGGTCCTCTGCGCTGGCTCTTTCCAGGGCCTAGCCCTGTCTGACTGCTTGTAACATTAAGGCTACTATTTTCAATAACTCATTTTAACCACACTAAGAATGATGACAATTTCAATCAGTGAACTAATTTAGTACCACACACTCTTAATCTCAGTATCATATACCTTAGATACAGTCAGCTCCAAAGAAGCTCACTTATGAATCCATGAGGCTTTGGGGAAAACATCTAAATAAAAGGCATAACGGCCTTGAAATAAATGTGTTTCAGTGAAGAGGAGTACTCTGAACAAAATTACTGGCAATGTGTCTTTGATGTAATATTTTTTAAAAAATCTAAACATTCACTGTGTTTTGTGATTACATCTCATATTTTACCTAGTATAATAACAAACTTTCTGACAATAAAATGGAGACATATTTGAAAGCAGAGAGATAAGTGGACTGCATAATCAAGGAAGAAGCTCTATGAGTTGGTGATAAAATACATAGTGCAAAGGTTCCTAGATCCTTGAGAAACTTACATTCTCCAAACAGGGCGTTCCACAAAACAGGCAAGTGGGGAAATGAACAAGAGCAGAGTCTGGGCATGGTGAATAGAGGACAGCGTAAGTAGGTGGTGAGCTCTGAGAACTTGGAAATATTCATAAAAGTTGATTACTTAAAACAAAAGCTGTAAAATCGAAGGATGTTGAACGTTGGTATCTTATCAGCTCACTGTAAACCTTTTCTCAGCATCCTCTTCAGATCTTTCTCCTTCTCATGTGCAATATTCAG
>PVJX010027861.1:0-24439 GCA_004027295.1 Dolichotis patagonum
ACACAGGCAGAGTAGATCAGGAGATAGGGTCCATTGAGCTGCTCTATATAGGGAGGCAGTGAGACCCAAAACAAGCAGTGCACCCCATGGGAGTGAAAGGGGAGGAATTGTCTAAAAAAGGGAGGCAGAGGATACTGTTAATGGGGTAACAAGATTTAAAATTTACATTATTCTCACCACTCTGCTTGGATGGATTGTGCACTGTTCCAGTTTGTCTACTTATGCTAGACTTGAGGACATGGTCAGCTATCCCAAAAATAAGAGGGCATATTATGGTAATCACCCCTAAATTGCCTATCAACTTAACCTGAAGCCCTTTGTAACTTATACTGTCTTATTATGGTTGATCTTATTTGAATCTGGTTTGTTAGATTGCTACTTTGTATTGACTGATTTTATTTAAAACTGTTGTGATGGATAGCACCAAGTCTAAGAGCATAGGCAACTACTCTGATGATGACAAGATTCACTAAGATACCCACTCTGGTTTGACTATTACTTGCTTTTGAAGTCTTATAATGTGTCTAATGCTTTGTTTTTATTAATGTTGTTATATACTGCTGAGACACCATGATAACCATTGTAGATCAGCTTGTATTGCAGTTTTATGTGACTTTTCTGCCTCATGCTTTTCTAGGAATTGTTTTATCTTGCTTTGTTTTGTTTTTCCGGCTAATATAGAAATGATAGATATACATGTAGAGACTCACGCATGTGTATAGCTTAAAAACAGTTTACGAGAACCAACTACATAACACATGTTGAAATAAACAACTACCTTGAAGAAAAAGAGACACTACAATAACCAGTACTGATTCCATAATGTCATGATGTGAAGTCCAGCAAAACTATCACTTTTTGTTCAAAGTGATCTTAGCTTGCTTTGCCTTGTCTAAGTTCAACACACATTAAGGTATGGACAGCTGTTTTGAGGAGAATGAGAGACACTATGACAGCTATTCATGGCTTCCCTAATGTCTGGTCTTGAAGACCTATAATGTCCCCCTCGTCCTGCTCAGATCAATTCCCTATATGTGACAATCTGGAAAACTAACTATTTGGAAGAAAATAAGAGTCAATATGATAGAGAGTGAATATCTCCAATTGCCTAGCTTTGAAATTTATGTCTTACATTGCTTTCTTGTGATCCACATTGCTCTGTTTTGTTGTGTTTAATTTTACCCTATTGATATAATTGCATGTATATTTGAGTGGGTAAGATGGATGACCATATTGTTGTTTTTGTCAGATCGTGGAGCAGAACTGTTAACAGTCTCACTGTTTGAATGTCTACTTTACATGTTTTACCTTTGTAATTTGAACAACTATTTCCAAGAAGTCAGTATGTAATTAGTCAAGTAATAATTTCTTAGGTTTTATTGCTGTTGTACTCCTCCTTTTTTCCTTGAAATACTGTATTGTCGCTACCCTTTATTCTGTTTTATTTTGTTTTGTTTTTTTCCTCTTTAAATAAAAAAAAAAGAAAAAAAAAGACACTCGATTGCCATAAGGCAATTGACAGAGTTTAAGTATGTTGTACAGCTTGGGTGGCAGTATAGTACCAGTTCTTTTCATTTCAGTTAAACCAGAAGTGTGCTAGAAGAATGTTCTTGTTTCCAGGATACATACTCTGAGGAATTTAGGGTCTGTACACATCCCATCCACAACTTACAAATGTCTCAAACAGTTTATGGATAAACCTGGATGTGTGCACATATGCATGTGTGCACACACAGACACACGAATCGGGACCTGATTCTCTGTACTGAAGGCACTCATACTCTTTATTTCTTTTGGCAACATGGGTGGAACAAGGTGGAGAAATTATTGTCATCACTGTCCCTCCTGGATTATAGCACGCTTTAGAATTCTCTTTGATTCCTTAGAATTCTACCTGTCACTTAGGACTCTAACACTGAATCATTTTAAGTGCTAGTAAAAATGGGACATGTTCTTACCCCATCTCCAGTTCCTCCCAGATAAGTCATCATTTCCAGCCTTTGCTGTTATATTTTTCTTGCAGAAAATACAGCTAGTTTGTCTACTTTAATATAGCAAAATTTGGTTCTAATAGTGAATGTTTTCCATTTTAAAGAAGATGAGTGGGGTGTGGTGGCCCATGCCTGTAATCCCAGCACTCTCGGTAGCTGAGGCAGGAGGGTGGCAAATTTGAGCTCAGCCTGGGCAACTTAGTGGCTTGGGGAGACCCAACTCAAAATTAAAAAAAAAAATTGGGAGGGGGCAGCGGCTGGGAATGTAGTTCAGTATGAGGACCTAAACTTAATCCCTGGCACTGCTCCCCTAACAGGTTACAAATACAATACAAAACTGGTGTTACAAAGGCTGTTATCATCAAAAAGAAGAAAAGACAGCAATGTTAGTAAGCAGACCTCTGAATAAAGCAGACCTCTTTGGGTAACAGTGAAAAGGAAAAAAAGGTAGACAAAAGCAAACTCCTGTTATATCAAGTTTCCTAACCGGTGCTGTTCTAACTCCTCTGAGTCTCAGTTTCTATGCGCACAGAATGGAGTCCGGGAGTTGCCATTTTACAGGGCGGAAGTGTGACAGAATCCTTTTGAAGGACTTACATGGTGTCAGGCAAGCAGTAATAAATTGAGAATTTCTCCTGCTTCCTGGACTAGGACATGTGGGCACCACTTGATGATTTTTAAATTTAAGGATTTTTGAAATAACTTCCATTGATTGGTCCATTCTGCAGAATAAATATCCATCTTTGTCCATATTGCTTTGCTTAGTCATTTTTTTAAACTATGGGTTTGTTTACTGAAGTTGTACTTGTTAAAAATACTGTAAAACAGTTTCAAACATGGGCATAGTTTTTCTCCTGATCATTCTCACTCTTATTCCTACTCTTTTATCTGGAGACAACCACTGTTATTGCAGTTTTAAAATTTTTAAGTACTATGTCAAATCTGAAATTGCCTTCCCAATTTTTATTGTAGGTCCCATTCTCCTCCTCCCTCTCCTTATCCAGAAGTTATTACCTCTCTGCCTTTCTCCAGTTATTCTTGTTAATTATCTAAATAATAGCCTTTTTTTTACCAATATGGAAAAAAGCATTTTCCCATACAATCTCAGACAGATATACATTACAGAAAATCATATCTGGGGTGATGTAAAGAATTACTTCATAACACTAGGACCCTTTTGTGTACTTTTTTGCTTCTTTCTTTGCTTATTCAATAATATCTCAAGAAAACACAAACCATTTGCCAGAGCAACAGTTCTTTGTTTTAGATGGATGCATATTATTCCATTTATTCTTCAGTAAATTCTCTACCAAAGGACCTGCATTTTTCTCCATCCATGGCCCTTAAACCACCTCTAACAAGCACCACTATTCATTTATCTTATGTGCTGTTGGTTTTTCCCATGGGAGAAATTTTTAGGAATGACAGCACTAGGTTGAAAATATATGTAGTTTTTTTTTTTTTTTTGAAGAAAATATGGCCAAATGTCTCTCCAGAAAGTCTGTGATACTTTTGGTATCAGGAATTAGAGAGTTGCCTTTTATCATTCACTAAGAAGTCGTCTTCTTTTCAAATCCGCTGAATAGGAAGAGCTTCTTCATATCCAACAGGTCTTTATCTACTTGATAATTTAATCACCTTTTGTTAGAGCTAGATCATTTTGATTTGTCTGTTATATAATTTGTCATTTTTCTATTGATCTATTTGTGTGTGTATGTTTTTCCTGAATGTGTAAGAGCTTGTTTTTCTTTTTTAATGAACCAAATATTTTTTCTAGGAATTATAATTGTTTTCTTTTCTATATCTGTTCATTTAGAAAAGAAATTGAAACACATCTATATATTATAGAATAAAAAAATAAAAAAATATTGTATTCTGGGTGACTCAAGTATTTTAAGCACATTTTAAACCACACAATCCAGGGGGCAGTATACAATCTGGCACAGAGGAAGACCTCTGCGACTGAGCCTGCAAATTCAGGATCTGTGACAGAAAAGACAGCGACTATACACTGTGTTTCTTGATATTTTAAAAGACATTTTATGCAAAAAATATTCCAAGCCGGAGTAAGCAGTTTTCTAAAGCTAACCTAAACCGATGTCTCTTTTCTTACACAGAAATTAAAGGGTGGCAGGTCTGCACTCGGCTGGTATCTTCAGGAATTCGCATATTAACCATGAGAATTTGTTCCTAGCTAAGCGGCTTCGGGGAACTGAGTAGTTAGCAAAAGAAAAGGAGCCCCAATTCGATACCAAAACCTTCCATTTTTACTTGAATTCATTCAGTCCCCCACATCATTCCTCCTGCTTTAGGCGAGATCGATGACGCTCCGTCCTTGTCCCTGGAGAGTCCTTTCTGGGCCACCGATGAGGAGAGAGGCGCAGAGCCCAGGCCCTCGCCCTCCCCCGAGGTTGGGGTTCAGCTCTAAAACCTGCAGGCTTGCGATTCCTGCCAGAGACTGAAACAAGCACCGACACGGACCAGCAAGTGCTTTTACCCATTTTGCAACACTGACTGGGACAAGTCTGCAAGGAACCCGGCCGGGAAGGCCACCTCCGCGCCGGCCAGCGCACTGAGCAGGCCCGGAGCGGTCAGAGTTCACCCGCCAGACACATAAAGATAAACTGATCTGGCGCTAATCCTCAGGTCGGAGGTAAGCAGAATACATTTCTTTAAATGACCAAATAAAATCTGAATGCGATGTTGAGTATTTGTGAAATCTCTTGGGGAAATATGAACGTTGGAGCCCATCTGTCCTTGGTTCTGACCTTTGCTTTGCTGTTTAACTCTATGAGCTTGGGAAAGTAGTTTAATTTCTTTGAGCACATAAATTCAGGTTTCTGCCTACAAAATAAATCTTTTATGAAGTGGAAAACTTTTAGGACAATTTCCTTATATTGCTAAACTAATATGTGATATATTAGCTACGTGGAAAAAAATGACTCCTTTACCCTTACACTGTGACAAAAAGATGATACTTGAAAGATTGTCTCACAAGGGTGGGAGACAGTTTGAGAAAAATGCAAGTAAGTAGTTTTTATGCTGAAAGGAAAATAACAACCCCATCATGTGTCAGAAGGCAAAACTGAAACCAAACATTTACTTAAATTGCCTGACTATGCAACGATTCACTGGTAGATTTGAGACTAAGGCTTTTGCTACCTTTGTTTTAATAATTTTCACATGTGAGGTTTTTGAAAGATGTTTTCAAGATTCTGTTGAATCTCATCTTTTTGACTACCTGAGCTCAGAAATGAGTGAGAAACTCCAAGAGAGAGAGAAGAGACCTAAAAGAGCAACCAATGTAAGGGGGAAAAGAAAGCAGTGGAGTTATTAATCTAAGCGAGTCTCCTACATTGTGCGGTGAAATATTCCAGGATGGTCACAGATAACAATTGTGGAGACCCATTAGCAGCTTTCTAACATTCTCTCCCATGAACTTACGGTTTATCCCAGTATGTTCTGCTGCCCGGCTGAATGCTTATCGGTCAAAAGAAGAGTACTGTCACCCTGCGATGCCACAGTGTGGCTTTACCCGAGAGCAGAGACCTTTGCTTTGTGGCCTTGAAGGACACTGGTGTTGACCGGAAGCAGCAGAGCAGGTGTTGACAGACTGGTGACAGCAGCACCTTGGAGTTCCAGGGATTTTGGTAACTATGTATAGAGCTGAAAATAGCCTGGAGCTAGGGTGCAGCTCAGAGGCGAGCAAGTGTTGGCAGACAGAGTATCCCACCAAGCTTTCTGCCGCTGTGCTGACATTACTGCTCCAAGAAACGGCTGTGTGAGGGCTCTACCCCAGCACCACACATCCTGCCAGACAGCGTGGGCCCCGCCTGAGTGGCACCTACCAGGTAGCACCTACTAGGGCTTGTGTTATCCGGGCTGATGGATTTGGAGTTGGAGAGAGAATGGGAGGTTGAGTTTCAGCAGCCAGAGCCATTTCCCTGGGTGTGCACCAATGCTTCACATCCTCGTTATTACTTCTAATTTACAGGTGAGAAGATGAGAAGAAGTGCCAGGGTGGAAAGCTAGGAGGGAAGGTGGGTACACGTGCCCAGGCCTGCCAGCGTCAAATATTGCCACACTTCTGACAGTAAAAGAACGTATCTCTTTAGCGTGTGTCTGGTAGTTTATTTGTCTACGTTCATTTTGGGGGGGGGTGAAGTGGGGTTTAAATAATTTTAACCAACTCCCACAGGCAGGCCATCTTCTTGGCGTGGAGGTGGACAGCAGGACACTGTCTGAATCTGCCCAGCAGTATATGCACAGGCAAGAAGTGGGAACAATGGATTTTTAAAACAAAATATCAAGGATTACATCCTGTGAGTGAGAAACTGATTCACATGCTTTAAGACTTTTGAAGCTCATTTTGCTAAAAAGCTGTTACAAATACAGAAACACTTTTCTTTCAGTACTGGGAGTTGAAGCCAAGACTGTTCCTCTACTGAGCTACATCTCCATCTTTATTTTGAGTCAGGGTCTTACTAAGCCGCCCAGACCCTCCTATCTCAGCCTCCCAAGGAGCTGATATCACAGCCCAGGTAAACATACCTGGCTGTATGAATACTTTTGAAACACTTAGACAAATGTTCACTAATGTGCATTTTTCACATCAGTAATAGGAATAATTTATAACTTTATGCAAATCACTAGCAAAATATTAACGAAAGAATGTTTAATTTACTGTTTCTCTTCTTTGTATTTCAGGGCACCAAAAGTTGACCACTTTACTATGAATTGGGTAAATGACAGTATTCCCTGGGAGTTTGTTCTGTTGGGTTTTTCGGACTGGCCATGGCTGGCACTGCCACTTTTTGTGGTGTTCCTGGTTTCCTACGTCCTCACCATCTTTGGCAATGTGGCCATCATTCTGGTGTCGCGTCTGGATGCCAAGCTCCACACCCCCATGTACTTCTTCCTCACCAACCTCTCGCTGCTGGACCTCTGCTACACCACGAGCACTGTGCCCCAGATGCTGGTGAACATCTGCAGCTCCCGGAAGGTGATCAGCTACAGCGGCTGCGTGGCCCAGCTCTTCATCTTCCTGGCCTTGGGCTCTACTGAGTGCCTCCTCCTGGGTGTCATGTCCTTCGACAGGTTCGTGGCCATCTGCCGGCCTCTGCACTACTCAGTCATCATGCACCAGAGGCTGTGCCTGCAGCTGGCGGCTGCCTCCTGGCTCAGTGGCTTCAGTAACTCACTGCTGCAGTCCACCTGGACACTGCAGATGCCCCTGTGTGGTCACAGAGAGGTGGACCATTTCTTCTGCGAGGTCCCCGCTCTGCTCAAGTTGTCCTGTGTGGACACGACGGCCAATGAGGCTGAGCTCTTCTTCATCAGTGTACTCTTCCTTCTGATTCCTGTGACCCTAATCCTTGTCTCCTACGCTTTCATTGGCCATGCAGTGTTGAGGATGCAGTCAGCAGAAGGTCGACGCAAGGCCTTCGGGACATGTGGATCCCACCTAATAGTGGTGACGCTGTTTTATGGCACCGCCATCTACATGTACCTGCAGCCACCATCTCCTGCTTCCAAAGACCGGGGAAAGATGGTGTCGCTTTTCTATGGGATCATCACACCCATGCTGAACCCCCTCATCTACACGCTGAGGAACAAGGAGGTAAAGGGAGCTTTCCGGAGGCTGCTTGCAAGGGTCTTCATAATTAAAAGACAAGGACTATCTAAATGATAATCCTTGCCAAAGACAGAAGTTTACATGTCCTAATTTAATTTTAAGTTGCTTTATTCTCACTGCTTTCAGAAAATGATTATGGTGATTTTCTACAAATATGTCATGGATAGAGAACCACTTACTTTTCACTTCATAAGTACACTCTGCACAAGGTCTAAGGCCAAGGGTATAGCTCAGCAGTCTGGCAAGCACAGGTTGTGAGTTCAACTCCTGGTACCAAAATACCAAAAGAGTTCTATGCTTTATTTCCTTCTTAGTTTGAAGCTCTCTATTGCTTTCATTGTTTTGTTTTGGTTGGTTTTATTCTGTTCTGTTTTGTTTGATTTTATTGTCTGATGGTGTGGGCAGCTATTTTGAAGATAACAAGAGGCATGTGGTAGCCATTGTCGATTTCATATTATCTTGTTTTGAAGTCCTGTATCACTTTCACTGTTTTGTTTTGATTGGTTTTACTCT
The DNA here is from genome assembly GCA_004027295.1 of Dolichotis patagonum. NCBI lineage: Eukaryota > Metazoa > Chordata > Mammalia > Rodentia > Caviidae > Dolichotis > Dolichotis patagonum. Next base: position 8,140 of record PVJX010027861.1, read on the forward strand.
GCTTTATTCTGTTTGGTTTTATTCTTTTTAAAATTAAAAAAACACAAGTCTTTATTTTTAAACAAAACAAAACATTCTAAGCACTGCTCTTCTGTGTTTAACCTTTAATCAGATTGTTTAACCTTCAAGTCTAAGTTCTCAGTCTGGCTGGTTTATATATTTGGGAAACGAATCTTAGATCTTTTTGAGATTAGAATAATAGCGTAGGAATCCTTTCCCCAGAAATAAAACTCTTGCACAGACGCATCCACCCCAACACTCTCCCCCTCCCCCTAAGCCTCACACAGTTTCTCAGCTATTTGTAAATCTAAAAGAAGTCTGTGAAACCATCCAGAGTGCCCCTCTTCCTGATTACAAAGATAAGACTAACAGCCCTAGCTTTCCATTTGACATTGTCCATATAAACATAATACTATAATCCACAGTGATTTTCCCCACATTTTACTTATAACTGCTATTGTATGGTTTCTGTGATTTTCATTTCTCCTAAATTGAATTCCTGTTCGATTCCATCTACCAAATAAAATTGTACCTACATTTTACATTTGCATCAATAACTGATTTTTGGCATTTTTATGATTTTCTCTACTATACTTCCTCCTTGAACACCTAAAACATGTGTAGCTTAAATCCTGACCATCAGCACATCATAAAATGATATCCACCGCTTGCCAATGTGCTTCTCTTGTGCAAGAAGTCTACTGACTGTCCTGGTTCTGTGGGGCAGTACAGGCTGTAATTTGTACTCATACATGCTGTCCTACAGAGCTCGTCAAAGTGCTAAAGAAAATATTTGCACATTGTAAGATGCTTATTTCTTTGGTGTTGTGACTTGTTACACTGTAATAAACTGCTTCTGTACTATTCTTACTGTCTCAATTTTTCTTCCATCAAATGTATCACTAAAAACAGAAAATGCAACAGCTAAGAAATACAATTAGATTTTTTTCCCCCATGAAACCTCATAGTAACAACTTCTGGGAGTTGTTTTGTTTTGTTTTTGTTTTCAAGACAGGGTCTCACCATATAGCCCAGGCTGGTCTTGAACTCGCTGTGTAGCCCAGGCTGGCCTCCAACTCCTGGTGATCCCTCTGCCTCAGCCTCCTGAGTGCAGCGATGACAGCTGTGTGCCACCACAACAGGCCACAACTGCTTTTGCCTTAGTGTAATTCTGATCTTAAATGTTCAACATGAATCAGAGCCACCTGGAGACCCTTTAAAATTCAGATTGCTGGGGATCACTCCTCCTCCTAGTTCCTAAGGTGCCAGCGGGCTTGGGTAGAGACTTGGACTTTGCATCCTCACGAATTCAGAGGTATGCATATGTAGCTGAAACCAGACCTTAAGAATAGCTGTGTTGCCATGGTGGGCCATGCGTGTAACCCAGTACTGTGGGAGGCGGAGACAGGAAGATCACAAGTTTAAGCTCCACTTGGGCAATTTAGCAAGACGCTGTTTTAAAGTGAAGAAGAATTTACAAAGGGCTGGCATAGAAGCTCAGTGGTAGGCTGCCTCTGAGTTCTGACTCTCAGTACTACCGGAAATGACAAAAAAGAAAATCCCCACAAACAGCAACAAAAGCCTTGCTGTATTAACAGTTAAAATGAAGGTGTTGCCGGGGATTTAGCTCAGCGGAATAAGTGCCTGCCTGGCAAGCACAAGGTCCTGAGTTCAATCCCCGGCACAAAAAAAAAAAAAAAAAAAAAAAAAAAAGGTGGTGTGTTGAGTTCCTCTTCCTTTATCTCTATTAAAAGGACTTATAATAAATAGTTAAAGAGGAAATGGGCAAACCACTAAAAGAGTTTATTGAACTGTGAGAGGAGATTCATTAGAGAATGTGTCCTCATATTAGATTTTTGTCTTTAAAGTCTGAGCAAATGTTACAACAAATTTCCCTAACCCTAAGTTTGATGTTATGTTAATGTCAGTTCCTCTTAATAAATTATAAGAAAGCTTAGCAGAGAAACTGGAGTGATGGAAATTGAAGTATTTTACATTTTTTAAATGAACTGATTCAACACATTGTATACTAATACATTTTAGAGGTATTAACAAAATTCTATAACTATTTTGCTACCAGATATATTTGCTGACAAGTTTAGAATACATTACCTAACTCCTAGATATGTTAGTAAGTCTTAACAAACACTTTAGAATATCTTTGTAAAACTAGGAAAGATAAAGCTTTGTGGTGTGGGAGCAATGCAGTTCAGTCTTCCCGGTTGAAAATTAGCATAGCACAGGTTCCTGCAATATCTAATATACTCTACCGCTTGTTTCTAAAAGAACCTCACGAAGAGGGCTTTTCCTGTGAGACCACCCTCGTGGATCAGGAGAACCAGATACACAGGCAGCAGTGCTGTGCGCTGTGTGGGCTTGGAGGTGCTGTTCAACCCGTTTTTCTTGACCTTATGAACGATCACAGTGCAAATGCTGTGATATGCATTTATTGACTGAGTGCAGTCATTGTAGATATTTCTGCATTTTATTCCTATGTGAAGTCTTTTTCATAATTTTTTCAGACATAGGTTTTATGAAAGTTGTATATAAGCAGAGTTTTAATTTTTCTTAAGGCGCGTAGCTGCATTGTTACCTCCTCAGCGCTCTGGTCCCTCGGTGTCTGGGGTGGTGTTCGTTCCAGGACCTCAGTGTGCGTGGAAAGCTCAGGTGCTCGTGCCCATTCTGCGGGCTTCGTGGCCTGCGCCAACCTAAGCAGGGCCCTGTGTGTGCTGGGTTATCGCTGGTCGCCGTGTGCTTATGGTGCAGACAAACGCTGCACTCTGTTGTTAGGGGAGAATAACAAGAGACGAGTCTGGACTGTAGACACTTTTTAAAACACATTTTTGATTTGAATTTAGTTGAATTTGCAGATGCAGATCCCAGGAATACAGAGGGCCTGTGAGCTAACTGGCACAGGGAGAAATAATACGCATTCTTTCTCTCTCTCCTTCCCTTTCTCTCTCTTTTCTGACTCTGTCTCTCTCTCTATTTTTAAAAAAGTATTCAGATCAGATTAAAAAGGAATGTTTTCTGTTGCTTACCCAAAAATCAAGGGAAGGAGTTATACTATTGAGCCATTAAGGGGTTTTCATAAAATGAAAGAATGATAAATATCTTTCAGGATAAGGAAGCTTTAAAATGAAAAGGTAATGTATAAATATGAAGTTTTTAGACTGAAGCAGGACTTAAAAAAAAAAGTCAGGTTTCCCAAACTTCCCCTTCCTACAGCTGCTTTTCTAATACAGAAAAGCAACAACTCTTGTCCCACTAATAAAGCTTTATGATCTCCTGTTCCCATAACATCCTGTTATGCTCAAGCAGGGTCACCAAGATACAAAACTGTCACAGCTCAACAAGCTGCTTTTTGTTCATTTTGGACAGGTCTGCTGGGTGGGTGTTCTCTAAAACCACATAAAATCCTCCTGTTTCCCCTTTGTCTCTCTGATCTCTCAGATTCTGTAACAAGACAGCTAGGAGTGGTGGCATTTGCCAATGATCCTAGGACTTGGGAGGCTGAGACAGGAGGATTCTCATGGGTTTGAGGCCAACCTGGGCTACTGTAAGGTGCGCTGGAGGCCAGCCTAAACTACAGAGCAAGACCCAGCCTCAAAAAACAAAACAAAACAAAAAAACAACAAAATTGATTTGTGAAACTGTCATGAAATATTTTCTATACTACACAGTAAACACTAGTATGACTTCTAACACTGCCTTGGGTGTCAGAAAAAAGCATAAATATTTGAAAATCTTTATTTCAGGGAACAGTGTCGGTGGTGACACCACTCACGCAGTTGTCTGAGTTCACTTCGCATGTGCTGGAGTCTCTGTCCACCAAGGAGGGACTAAGGAGAGGCATGGGCAGGGGTTGCACGCGCAGAATTTCACGGGAGTCAAGGACATTGTTTCCTCGGCCTCCAGGTTCCCCTGAATTTCATACATTCCAAGACCTACCTTGCTTTCTCCACTTCTAACTTCCTAAGCTTTGCTATTCAGCCACGCCTGATGATGTTACCACCACGGCCGCCAGGCAGCAGTCACGACCCAGCTCCGTTGCAGTTGTGGACGGTTCCCCCACAGGTTCGTGGTTCTCCTTCCTGCAGGCCGAGGCTGCTGGAACCACCGCGTGCCCATCGGGTGTGGTGTGGATAACTGTCCCCAGACGCTAGCGGACAAAGGCTGGTCACAGCCTGTGGCACCCCTGGGAGATGGTGCAGGCTAATTTCGTTTCTCACACTAGAGTTTGGGACAAAGTATGAAGACTTTGGCAATGGTTGAGCATGAAGAAAATTTTAAGAAAAAAAGTTTTAAAATGAGAGTTCATAATTCTTGGAAGCTCCCTCTGTCATGGTGATGTGATTTTTCTTTCTTCAGAACTGTTTCTTCACCTCTCACGGGGCCTCAGCTACAACTGTGCTGAGGACCGATGCCACTGTGCCCATCTGTGTGGGCTTCTGGCAGCACCAACCTGGTCATCTCATTCCAGCTTTAGCCTTCAGTGACCCAGCAGTTATTAGAATCTGTCACTCTTTTTGTCTTTCTCACATAAGGGCTTACTTCAACTCAACATTTCTAAACTATAGTTCCACAAGTATTTTTGACAATTCATGGATGAACACTGTTACGGTTGATACACTGTGTCCACTTGAGAAGTTTAGAAGTTTAGCTGAGAGCCTCAGCAGGGAGCCAGGATCCCTACTTTGTAAACAACCTCAGCCTGTGCCAGAGGAGGGCACAGAGGTGGTGTGAGTGCTGCACCTGAGGCGGGGTGCTGCGGCAGGAGTTGTGGCCTGCTTACAGTGTTAGGGAGGAAAAGAGGCTGGTTCTCCCTGCTTTTGCTCTGGCTGCAGCCTTGAAGTGTTGCCGCTGTGCCCCACCACCCTGCCTTGCAGCCAGCTGATTATGGACTCAAACCTCCACAAACAGTGAGCTAAATAAACCTTTCCTTCCTTCATTTTGCGTGTTGGGTATTTTGTCCCAGCAATGAGAGAAAAGTAACCAACACAGACTTCAAAGGGCAAGAGAAATCCCTTAAATACACAGACACATTTATGTGCACCTACGGTGACCACTCTTTCCAGTTTGCCCTGGACCTGAGTTCAGCACCGAAACATTTGGTCCTAGGAAAATGCACTATTTACTGTCCTCTGTGCAAGTGCTTGCATTCCTGAAGAAAGTATTAATCATTTTCAGCAGGTGACTGACACCAGTGTAGTCGAACACAGTGAAGTTTTTATTTAGGTTGCGCTCCTGGGAAATATTACTCACTCAGAGGCTGAATGTTCTAATTTTCAAGGCAGCAGGGTCCGCATATTACTGACAGCGGTGAGGGTGCTGCTAAGTATTCTACGATGCACAGACAGCTCAGCAACAAGGATGGGTCAGGCCCAAGCATGCTAATGTGGCTGAGTCTGAGAAACTGCCATAACCTTTCATGCTTGTATGCAGCTCTTTAATGTTAACATTTTACACAAATGTGGTGTGTTTGTCAAAACTGAGAAGTTATTGTCATGGTATTCTACTGACTTTGTAAGGATTTCCCTGCAACTTTCCTACTCTAGAATCCAAATCGTGGTCTGAGTGAGACCCTACCTTGGCTTTTCTTTATCTTTCTTACCTTGCCATATTGAAGTCAAGAATTTGGCTGATTATCCCTCAACATGGGTTTACACATTTCCCCTTAATTAGACCGAGGTTATACATTTTGGGGAAAAGACCACATAATGTGCCCTTCTTACCACATTATATTACAGGGCACATGATATTACTGGAGTACAGGACATACCACACAAAAATATGGCTGCAGAGACTGGAAAACACCTCTGCAAAATATGTTTCTTTGGTTTATTTTTGAGAGCCAGGCTAGCTCTCAAAAACTACCCTTTGTAAAGGAAAGGAAATTCACAGCAGCAAGAATATCTCAGCTGGCAGAGGCTGCCCCATGCTTTGATTACCCGAGATACCTGCACAACAAGCTGAAATTTATCAACCTGTGTTTCTTCCCCTACAGCCTGTCTTCACCACTGCCCAGAAACCCTAGCCCTCACCCGCTCTGTAGCTCAGGATGCTAGTAAATTCAGCCATCTGCTCCATCTTCTGCCACCAGGAGGACTATTTTGCCCGCTGTGCGGGGTGCCAATCACTGAGATGAGGTTTGCACCAGACAGTTTAGTCATCAGGTATCCATGGTGAGGAGGCAGCACCCCAAGTCTCACATTCGCCTCCCTGAGCATGGGATCCTTGGGAAGTTTGTAGAACCAAGAGACAGGGTGGTCTGTGATATGTGGAAAGGTGGTTAACAGTAGAGACAAATGAAGACATTGGTCTGTGTGTGCGTCATGGAGCTTCATGGTTGTTCATGAGCGAACGTTCAAAAACATCATCAGAATGCTCTGGGAGGACCTTTGGCCTCTGATGGCAGAAGGTCATACACTGGACTGTGGTGCAGGCCCGGGTGAAGGGGCAGTTGTTCCACCCAGTTTGAGACAAAGTGGCCTCCAAGTTCCTGACCACAGCTCAGGCAACGTCACCATTGTGTGGCTGTGTGGCCAGGTGACCTCTAAGATGGTGACGCCAGCCACTCACTAAAAGCTACTGAAGCTCGTGGTTTTATTCAGTTTTTCCCTTGGCTCCATGGGTCTCCTGTGTGCACATAAGTAATTAAAATGGATTTTCTCCTGTTATTTTATCTTCTATCAATTTTAATTTTAGCACAGTTGAAGAACCTAAGGAGGTAGAGAGCCACTTTCCCCTTCCCTCCAGGATCACTACGGTATGTTGTTGGTGATGTCAACCTTGAGCACTAGTTAGCAGGTGGTGTGATGGGTTTCTCTACTCTAATGTCATTATTTTTCCCCTTCCATTCTCTGTTCATGGGCAGTAGGTCATTAAGTGCAACCTACAGTCATGACGAGGGGAAATCATGCCCTGCATCCTGGGAGTCTGAGTTTCATCCATGTCTGAGTTTCTGTTGCTTTGCATTGAAATCGTCACAGTAGCTTATAAATTCAGTGGAGGATATTTTGAGAATACACAAAAACACAGTTTCTACTTAAACTTTTTCAGACCATTTAGTGTCCAATAGATTTTCCTGTAGTAATAAGTATAATAATGTTCAAATCATGATTGTCTATTTCTCTTATTACTGTTACATTTGCTAGAATTCTTTTATGAGGATGGGTTATGTATTCAATCAGTTGCTTATGTTAGTGTGGGTTTAAAGACTGCCACGGCAAGCAGAGACATCTAAACAACACCCAGGATTTGGAGGCGGATTTACTTTACATCGACAGGTATCAATCAGGATCATTCCCAAAATATCAGGCCCTGAAGGCTCAAAGAGGGAGGTTTTTATGGGGAAAAAGGGAAAGCACAGAGGCAGAGTATTTGGCTGACTTTGATTGGTTGTTACAATATGCATCATAGTGACCATCTAAGCATTACAGTGACCAGTGGTTTCTAGGAGACCTAAGAAACCGGAAATGCACCAGGAAATGTTACTTGGGCAACCGAAGTATACTGGCTGGGGGTGTGTGTGCGTGCATTTTCTGCTACAAGATAACATTCTATTCATTCATTCAGTTATTATTTAACTGATCAAGTTATTCTTGTTTGGTCCAGTGTAGAGAGTTCTTTCAGCCTGTTCCTGTGTCCTTTGAGCTAGTCCCAAGTCTTCCCTATTGCCCCTGCTTTCTTACTTTTTGGCACTTGAGGATGCTCAAGGCTTATCTTGTGCTTTTCCTGGCTTGGTGCTAGAACTCAGCAATGGGATTGAGATCGGTATTTACAGATCAAGATCTGGTGAGTTCATTTTTGTTAGATGGTTGTGCTTCCAGATGTTTTCAGGGAAAAACAAGAAAACACTTGCATGTAAATTAGCCCGTGTTTACACACATTTCTATTGATATTGGTATCTATTGTTGGTGGTCTGAAAATTTCGCTGGCAGTGAGCCCCAGACTCAATTTGTTTTACAGATACAAAGCTCCCAGACACAAAACCGCGCTCAGCCGGGAGGAGCAGGGCCAGTCCCGGCCCCGCCCCGACCTGCGCCCCTCCTGCCCCGCCCCTCTATTCGCTACGCCCCTTCAGAGCCCCCGCACACCATCTCCACCCCACCAGGCTCCGCCTTGTCCTGACCCCGCCCCCTCCCCCACTTTCGCCCCGCCCTCACTCGCCCCGCCCAGTCTTGCCCCGCCCAGGGACTGCCAGGCTCCAGGCCATGCCCCTGCCTCCCACGCCCACCCCGCCCCACTAGGGCCGTCTCCCCCCCTCCGACCCCGCCTCTCACCCCGAAATCCCCGCCCCCCTCCCTGACTCCCCTTCCAGGCCTCGCTGCTGCCGCGATCTTCCCGAAGCGAGAGTTGGGTGCAGCACGGCGGTTGTGGGTCTTCCCCGCGACAGCTCAGCCGTAGAGTTCTTGCCTGTCAGCTGGGATCTCAGTGTTCCGACCCTGGTCCATGTAATGGCGTTTAAGCTTTACTTTGAACGTCTGGAAAACGTTCCTTAAAGTCAGTTTTTAAATTTATTCATTAGCTTTCTTACGCTACAGAGCTAAGCCGACTGCTCGAGAAATGCCGCACAGCCCGGGAAACCGCGGTTTCCTTTCAGAGACCCCGAGTTACTTTTGCTTTGGACGATTGGGATCAACATTCTCGTCACCTGAGTGAAGGAAAACAGTAATTTTGTTAGGGGAAGAGTTCTGAAGCTGGGCAAAGACAAAGGCACTAGCAGAGGCAGCTGTCACCAGTCAAGCAGAGTGGCGCAGCGGAAGCGTGCTGGGCCCATAACCCAGAGGTCGATGGATCGAAACCATCCTCTGCTAGAGGCGCTTTGTTTTCATTTTCCACCAAAAAACAAATTGGCGTTTAGAACCTAGCTTCAACCTCCCTTCCCCTGCTCAAAAGGAAACGCTGCCATCCAGTCCTCTGCCTCTGCCTGTGCCTGCGGAGGGCGTACGGAGCCGGTGACCCCCGCGGCCAGCTCGGCGCATGCGCGGCGCGGGCCTCCCCACCGTCTGCCAGATCCCGTCCCCTCAGTGGGCCTGTGTCCCAGCTGACACTGTATTGCATTTTTTTTCGCTTTCGCTTTTCAAACCTGGTTGCGCGGGCTTGGTCCTTGGATCATTTCCGCCCAGCCAGGCGTGGGCCTGTGAGCGGCTGCTCTCAGCGGGGGACACTGGGTGAAGGAAACAAAGTCGCCGAACTCCACAGTCTGCAGAGTTCTGCACGCTCCGATCTTTATAAAATAAAAACTATCAGCCTGGCTTTATTGTTTAATATGACACATGTACTGATCAAAAATCTTTTCTATTAAAAAATAAAAATTAAATTTGTTCGTAAAGATGCAAGTACTCCTCAGCGTCACCCTTCATCCTATTACCACCTTCTCCCCGCAGCTCCATCATGAGTGTGAGGTTCATTTGGTCCTATGTCCCGGACACTTGCCAACACCATTCCATCCAAGAGGCTGCACGCCTCTTGGGAGAAGTGAGACAGGTGCTCGCCATGGAGTCCTGGCTGGCTTCAAACTCACAGCAATCCTGCCTCAGCCTTCGGGGTGCTGGGATTATAGGCAGTATCGTCCCTGGCTCTGAGATGAATTTTAATATACGGATTACCAAGGTCTTGTGTTATTTATCTAAAATAACTGCAAAAAAAAAAAATACAACACTGCTTTCTGGTTTTTCCTGGGTCCTGTTTAAAAACATATGTTCAATTTGCTCTTGGCTATTGTGACCATAGGTAGAACATATTTTAAAAGTGAGGAATTTAATTTATTTTCAAATCCACGAGGCACTAATACTTCTCCTTACACATTATAAAGAATTTCCTATTAACAAGCATAAAAACAAAAAGGGAACAGCTATATGAAAACCGTCATCTTTAAAAGAATCAGTTTAAGCCTAGCCTCAAGAACTTAGAAGTCCCTGTCTCAAAGAATAAAATAGGCCAGAAATGCAGCTCAGTGAGAAGGTGCTGGGTTTATTCCCTGGCATCTACACAAACAAAACCAAACCCCCAGACCCTAGGGCCCCAAGCACTCTGAATAGCTCTGCTTTATCCAAGCTTGACTTCTGTCACATGTTATAATGGACCCTACAGGGGACTTAGTTTTAAATTGGTCTTTCTGCAGCAAGACATTTTGGAGGTCACTTTTCACTGAAGAAAAGGAGAACAGGAAGATCAGACAATGCAGGGAATTATCGGACCATGGCCTAGGACCACTGATCTCCTGCTCACAGGTGCGATGACAGAACAAAACACAGACAAAACATGTATTTTAGTTACAAGGGTCACCAGGCTAGTCAAAGTCAATGGCCATGAGGCATGGTGTCCTTGGCCTTTATTAGTTGTACAGCTTGATTGGGGGTGTTAGCTGGTGGGTTGCAGGAGCAGATTGAGGAACAATGCATTTACAGCAAAGCAACCAGGAACAGATCATTGTTAACCAGTAACCTGGTTGTGTGCTAGCTGTGATTGCTGAGCCAGAAAGAATTTGCATGAGTGAAGCCCCAGCTGCTGTGTTATCTGGCTTTGAGGCACCAGAACTTTGAAGTCTGTTCGCTGACTTTGGCTCTGGCCATTGACTTAAAGATTAACCTATCCCTAAGCCACAGGTCATGTAGGCCTAGTACAGACTCTCAGTTTGTTTGTGCCCATTCATTAATACTAATTACTGCCTGCTTGTACTGGGTCAGGCCGGTCTTCTGCCTGTCTTTTCTTCTTTTGAAGCTGAAGCAGCTGCACCAGAGTAAGTCCAGGTTGTACAGACAACTGGTTGGGTGTGATTCCTCTATGACATACTAAGAATATAAGCAGAAAGAAGACAGCAGGACTCCTGGACTCCAGGCACGTGTCCCATCCTGGTAACTAAATGAGCAGCTGACAGTTGACCAGAATAGATCCAATGGGTGAGACAGCAATTAAAACATGAAATGGAAGTCTCATTCCAAATCATGTCCCCGTAAAGGGGTGTATGAGGATTATACACAAACATCAGTACTTAAAATTTTAAATTTAGTTTTCCACCATCAGTGGCTTCCCTCGTACCCTCCTAAATATGACCTTGTTTAAAGGACAATGCTAATTTCTAAAGAGAATATTGAATAAAGGGCCAGACTTATTATTTATGACCAAACAGGATACAGGCCCCAGCCTGTGATACTTTTTCGCTGGGAGGGACTGGAATGTGTGATCTGAAGAATCGGAAGAAGACCAGCCTGACCCGGTACAAGCAGGCAGTAATTAGTATTAATGAATGGGCACAAACATAAACTGAGAGTCTGTACTAGGCCTACATGACTTGTGGCAAGACCCCCAGCTGGCTTAGGGACAGGTTAATCTTTAAGTCAATAGCCACTGAAGAACAGTTGTCCCCAGCTTCTACATCGGATCAGCAGACAGGAAAGTGAGGATTCATTCGTGTTATCTCCGTAGAAGGGCGTCGAGGCCAGAGTCAGAACTGCACAGCCCACCCAAGACTGAGCTCACCGTGGAGTGAGGGTGGGAAACGCTGTTCCGCAGAGACACCCAGGGCTGGATGAACAGACTGGGAAGTAACGTTTATCAAAGTTTAGTCCTCCATGAAGACAATAATTTGAGTTCTGAGCCAAACTGTGACTTTTGGGATGGTCCTATGGAGCTAATGAAAAGTCTCTGGGGGCCGATCCACCCATGAGGAGAATGAGGAAGGTAGGCCCTGCACCCCGGGGCTTACACGCTGTGGCAGCCAGGCTGGCAAGCATAGCAACCAGGCAGGTCCTGGGTAGGGACCAAGCCTGAGGGAAAGCCCAGCGCCGGCCGCTTCGTCCACACCTCCTCCAGGGCGTTCCAGCTGGCATCTGGAGCGGGTGCTGTCCTTGGGGGCCTGACCCGGTCTTTCTGCCCGTGTCGGGTGAGGCCCTCGGCTCCCTGGTTGCACGCATCTGGTGGCAGCCAGCGCTGTTCTCCACTATCTTAGGATCACAAGCACGCCCTCCTCCCCAGCGATGACTGTCTGTGGAGCCCTCTGAAGATGACCCTGGGCCTATGGTCCTCTGGAGGAAAGCAAGAACGCTGTCAGTGAAACCTGGTGGGGGCGCTGAGGGCCCAGAAGCTGGATTCAAGACATGGGAAATGTAAACTGCCAAATGTACTTGCATCTGTAGCGACGTCTGGATTGTCTGGCTTTCCCCTTTTTTGTTTTATTAATCATTGTTTTAAGGTTAAAAGAGCTTTCAATAATTGCTTGTCCCTGGGGAATCACAGAGAATTCCAGTTATAATTCCCCAAAGCTGAAAAAATTGTTAGTGGATCTGCTAATATAAGCAGGTCTGCTATGTTTTTATGGACCTAGGGAAAGGCTGATAAACAATATTGCTGCATACGATGGCTTTTTTTGTCTTGTGTAATCTGAGAAACAGTATTGTAGTGGAACTACTGAGGTTAACTATTATAGTTTTATCTGGATATCAAGTACTTTGAAATATGAAGTATAGCCAGGGATTGTTATTTCTTATCACTCGTGCTTGTGTTGGTATAACAGCTATTGAGTTTTACAGAGAAAACTTGACATAAAAAGCCATAAATAATATTTTAGCATTTGTGCAATACAGTTAAATGTCCATGATAGTTTAGAACAGAGGGACACATACAGCACAGATCATATAAGTTCTTTAAAGATGATCTCACGACTGGTAATCTTATGTTGATTTAACATATATCTGTTATCATAAGTAGCTGGAGCACAAGAGAAAGGCAGATATCTGAATCTAAAAGAAAAAGGTTACCACTATAAATAATTCCAGTTTTACATTTCAGAAGACTTGTATGTCTGGAAGGCATGCATACATTCAATGTAACATGAGATTAGCAGCAAAGAATTGTCAACCATATGTAAGCTTTTGTTTCTTGACTTAGTTTTGTACCAAGAGCATCTCTTAATTAGAAAACCTTATTGTTGGGTTTTCCAGGAAACAGACTGGACCATCAACATGGAATTGTAAGAAGGTAACCCAATGTTTTGGGATGCTTTAACATATGTCCCAATATTGTTAGCTGACTTGACTGGTTAATAGTTTGTTGACAATCATGGTTTACATGCTCAAAAGCCAATTGTAGAACCAAGATGTCTGCAGCTTGAGTGTTAGAGACTTGTTGTTTTGCAGCCTCTTGTAATCAAGCCACAAATTGAATAAGTGTCAAATTTGAGTAAATGATTGCATGGCAGCTCCATCATCTGGTGCGGGTACCCAGGTTTGGTGGAGAATTTCAGCCAATAGTGTATAAAGAACCACAGGATGAAAAATAATAACACATAAAAATAAATAAAGAACCCAGAGCAGCAAGCCTGAGCATGTGCATTTGTGAAGTTATCCATACCAGACAGCATATCTAGTGTAATTTCAGGATTGTGCCCCAAATGGTTTTTTCTCAACCTGTTCAATAACCAAGGAGTGCATTTGAATCTCAAAATGTAAAAAGTGAGCAAGTGACAAGCATGCTTTAGGCAAATGACACAGATCAAAGGGAACCAGCAGATAAATCTGTAATACATTTTCTGATAGACCAGTTGCTTCATGCGCTGCTAAAGCAAAGATTACAGTTCCAGCCAGTAATCTGACTAGAATGTTACATGATACTATTAAATTCAATCCTTGGATCCCTTCCTCAGGAACAGTTCCATTTACTTTGCACACGAGAGGACTGGGGTTCATTCCTAGAACTGCACTGCACACACACACACACACGCACACATACAAATTGCATTCACGGGGCTCCAACCTGGAAGGACTGAGTCCCTTACAATTATGGAGAGGATCGCAGCCCATTCTTCTGTTCAGGGGGCTGAGATGGGCTTTTGGAATCCAGGAAATTTATCAGCCAAGGCATACTGAACCTTGGTGAGCAACAGAACCACCTGGGGTTAAGGGGGTCTGGCCAAGGATGAACTGCAGTGTCTGGGACTCATGCTGGTGGAAACCCGGGTTCACCATAGCTTTCCCCATGTCCTTTCTAACCAGTGCAGTTGCCATGTCTGACCGCCTTGTGGGCAGAGTTCTGTGTCCATCCGGTGGTGCTGAGATAGCCCTGGGAGAAAGCAGGCCTGTGGGGCAGGAGGTGGGCACATCTCTTCGCTCGGGATGGATGGCATTGCCAAGGGTTCTCTGGAGGGCCAGCAGCCCTGCCTCACCACCCATAGTACAAAGCCTGGAAGGAAAAGGCCTGGGCTCATACAAGGGATGCAGCTGTAGGGTGGGTGCCCTGCTGCTCCCTCTAGCCTAAGCCCCTTTCCAAGGGACCCATCCCAGGCCCATGTGAAAGGTCACATCAGCCCTGGCAAGGTAGCACAGTGTTTGTGGGGTGTTTGGACACGGTTAGTAGAAGACTGATTCGAGCATTTGAAAAAGAAACGGTCCATCTGCGGAAATATATCTGGGCTGAAAAGGAAACAGCAACCTTGCTTTAAAGCAAGAGAGAAAACTTAAGAAAGCCTGCACATGGTGGCAGTTGCCGGGTCTACACTGGCTTGTTCACAGTGGAAAAGCCATAGAATCATCATATGCCTAATCCACGCCAAATCTTCAAACCAGCAGCCCGGCAAAAGAAACCAGGGCTCGTTATTCCCGTCGGGGTTCAGATTGATAGTAGCCAGAAATTTACCATGCTGCTGACTAAACTAGAGAGCATTTTCAGAACTACTTTGCTTTTGTGATTTCTTTTTTGGTTCGTTTTTCTTTGGACCAAAAATGAACAGTCCCCTTCCAGTGGCCCTCTCCTCTCCTCCTCTGCCCTCGCCCATGGGCGAATGACTCCTGGAGACTCGGTCTTAGATCCAGGGGTGACCAGGAACCTGGCTTCCTTGCCCTGGAACTCTCCCCAGTGGCCGCCGGAAACGCGAGAGAACATGTGCTTCTGCGCGTGGCCACAGGATGGCAGAAGAGGCCGACGCCCTTTCCGACCAGCCAGACCAGCGTCCCCCAGGCGACCGCCGGGCTCAGCGGCGACAGCCCAGAGGGAGAGCTGGGGTGCAAGCAGGGGTCCCAGGCTGGAAGGGACGCGCACCAGTCCGCATCTGGCTGGCGAGCAGGACCTCGCGGATGCTGTCGCCTCTGCCAGACCCGAGACCGCCCGCCCACAGCGCTAGGGGAGGGGACACTAGAGCGATAGAAAAGAAGCCCTGAGTATGTCTTGCAGAGGGAGTTTGCTATTCAGATTTACAGTGCAAGTCCCTTCGCGCAGGATCAAGAGACGGGTTGAAGCGACAGGATCGCGATGGTTGACGGGGCCTTTGCGAAGAGTCCGTGGCACGAATGTCCTGATCGAACTCGGGGAGCGGGAGGGGACCAGGTCGCTGGGTTCGGTGTAAAACGTCCGATTCTTCGGGAGCGACTCGACCTTCCACGGTCCCATTGGGCGAGGCGCAGTCACCGGACCCCATGGCTCCCGCGGGCCCTTCGCCCAAGTTTCCCCGCTCAGGAGTCGAGTAGAGACATTACATTGAGCAGTGGCTCCAACTTCCAGCGCTCGGCGCTCTCCCGCAGCAAGGGGATATTTATTTTGCCCTCACAAGAAAGTGGAAAACACGCCATATCAACGGTTTCAAGCAGCGCCACCGCTGGGTCAAAAACGGGAGCGCAGGACGTTTGGTAGCCAGAGAAAAGCCAGAGCACCACAAGAACAGAATAAAAGACTTTTCCCTAGAATCTCCGACAAAGTAAATTTAAATTTGCAGATTTGAATGCAAATGTATACACACAATACACACGGAAGCTGCTTGACAAACCTGCCCACTTTCTCGATTCCTCCCTAGAACTCCCAGGCCTCCCCGAAAGAGCGGAACAACAAACAAAAGGTATCAGCTGCTTTTTCTGGAAGAGTGGGTGGCTCTGAAAAGAGCCTTTGAGAGATGAGAGGTGGGAAGCGGGCAACGCTGCGGCCGCGCTTGCTCACTTGGAGCTCGTGTACTTGGTGACCGCCTTGGTACCCTCCGACACCGCGTGCTTGGCCAGCTCCCCGGGCAGTAGCAGACGCACGGCCGTCTGGATCTCCCGCGACGTGATGGTCGAGCGCTTGTTGTAGTGCGCCAGGCGCGACGCCTCGCCGGCGATGCGCTCGAAGATGTCATTGACGAACGAGTTCATGATGCCCATGGCCTTGGACGAGATGCCCGTGTCCGGGTGCACCTGCTTCAGCACCTTGTACACGTACACCGAGTAGCTCTCCTTGCGGCTGCGCTTGCGCTTCTTGCCGTCCTTCTTCTGCGCCTTGGTCACCGCCTTCTTCGACCCCTTCTTCGGGGCCGGCGCCGACTTCGCGGGTTCAG